>JAHKKF010468318.1:0-18325 GCA_019740295.1 Labeo calbasu | reverse complement strand
CGTTTAGAGCCCTTTGAAGCTGCATTTAAACTACATTTTGGAAGCTCAAAATCGGGGGCACAATTGAAGTCCATTATATGAAGAAAAATCCTGAAATGTTTTCCTCAAAAACCATCATTTCTTTACGACTGAAGAAAGACATGAACAACATGGATGACAAGGGGGTGAGTACATTATTTGTAAATTGTTGTTCTGGAAGTGGACCTCTCCTTTAAGTAAATACCATGATGCATGAAGATATTTTGTAAATTTCCTAGCGTAAATATATATAAAAACTTACTGTTTGATTAGTAATATGCAATCCTAAGAACTTCATTTGGATAACTTAAAGGCGATTTTCTCAATATTTCGATTTTTTTTTTTTTTACACCATCAGATTCCAGATACTGAAATAGTTGTATCTCGGCCAAACATTGTCATATCTTAACAAACCATACATCAATAGAAAGTTTATCAGATTATGTGTAAATCTCTATTTATTGTCCATGGTCACATATTATGTGTTCTGGTATTTTTATTTTCTTTAGGTATGATGGAGAGACATTCGTGCGCAGTGTTGATGCCAACTTCATAGTGTGGGAGAATTTTAATCGGAAAGACTATTACTTCAATGCGACCATGCGTCAGGTAATATGCCTCAGATGTGTGTGTGTGTGTGTGTGTTCGGCAGTATGTTGTTGTAGAAACCCAAAACCTTTTTTTGGCTCTGTAGGTAGCCTGCCTTCATGAGGCCCAAACATGGAAATCTATGCTAGTTGATGAGAAGCGTCCTGAAGAGGCCTGGGGACCTCATGTGGGTGTCGTTTACAGCTTCATCTCACTTTAGTTTTCATAACCTGGCTCTCTCTCAGGGATATGAACAAGCATGAGGTTTATTAGCAATGAAAGAAAAAGAATGCGCTTTATCTGTTTCAGAATTACAGGAGCTGTTTTGTTGACAACTCTGAAAAACTAGGAAACCTTGACCAACCCTATGAAATCATGAATAGGAGTTCCAAGAATTATATCTCCTTTTCTGAGGAATACACTGCAATTTATGTTTTTAATGTAAAGATTGTGGATCCAGATTACAGGTGCATGTCACTTTCTTTTTAAATAACTCTTAAAGATAAATATTTAAAAGATCATCTTTGTTAACTGGATAAGGACAATGGGTCTCATTTACTAAGAATTATATGAATTATTAATATTTATACACAACGGAGAACTTCTCACAAAACAGTTTAGTGTAATTCACAATGCGCATACACACATAATTTTGTTCGTAAAGGGAAAGTTCACCCACAAAAAAAAATAATAATAATAAATAGTAAATACAATGTCATTCTCACCCTCAAGTTGTTCCAAACCTGTATGAGTTTCTTTCTTCTGCTGAACACAAAACAAGCTACTTTGAAGAAGGTTGGTAACCAAACAGTTGACGGTAGCTACTGACTTCATGTTCATACGCAGATTTCAAACACACATTCTCGCACAGGCACAGTTAGTGAACAAGTCCCATTGTTTTTAATTTTAGGGTGTATTACTGAAGCTGGTTTTGGGATTTAATAATAACTTGTAGATAGTTTTCAGTTTAAAATTTGTAATTGATGATCTTCACCACCTGATGGCAGAAACTTGATATGCTCTGTGGTGAGAACTATCTCCTTATTTCCTTCCTCTCAGCTTTTGTGATCTTCGTGCTGTATTTGCAGTCCAAACATATGGAATCTCAGTGTAAGCTACTAATTTCTCTTCTGTTATTCCTCTAAAGATCATCTTGGGAAAAAAACCTAAAACTATTAATCTGCTTTTTTCACAGGGTTGATCAGCTCTTCCTCCACTACAAATTTTTGATCCCATTCCTCATTACACTCATCATACTGTGCTTCATCTTCTACAGATATACCTCCATTTTTCGAGACATGCTTCAGAAGAAATGTGTGTAAATCAATAGTTCGTTTTTTAGTTACTAGAGTGTATATAGTGTAGATACTGTCAGTTTACTAATGAGCCTTATTTGTTATTCATTGAATTTTCTGTTTAAATTATACTGAACCATTCAATTCAATGGGACGATTTATGTACAAATGGATATATGAATGTTTTACACATCTTATGTTTTATAAATAAAGCCCATTGTCATTTATTTCAAATCACATATACAGTTTAGATACTGTCACTTGACTTTCAACGAGCCTTATTTCACAGAATCAGAATAAATGTACTAAAATTATACTGAACAATTTATGTAAAATGTTGCATTCAAAAATGTATTTAGGAACTAATACAGCTTATGTTTTATATATATATATATATATATATATATATTTTTTTTTTTTTTTTTTTTTTTTTTTTTAAAAAGCATTCTTTTTTTCCCCCAAATGAAATACAGTCACAATGATCACTGTTGTTAGTGCATATTATATATTATAATCACTTCAGGATTGTCATAAACACAAAGCACATACAGCTACAGATACATACATAACTCTTCTTAAAGGGGTCATGACATGAGAAATCAAATTTGCCTTGATCTTTTGGCATATAAGAGCTCTTTTCAACATTAAAACATCCTGCAGGGTTCATAGCTTAAAACCTTGTCATTATAAACAAAGCATTTATTTAATCAAGCTCAAAAAATGGCTCGTTTGGATCTAAGGTGGGAGGTGATGTCACCCAGGCGCAGTCGTTTGCATAAACACTGCCTCCAGAGCAATACATCAACAAATAGTCTTATTCTTACCATAGGCCCCGCCCACTGGTGTTCAGTCGCTTGTTTCACTTCCAGAACAACAATTCACATATAATGTACTCACTCCCTTGTCATCCAAGATGTTCTTGTCTTTCTTTCTTCAGTCGTAAAGAAATGATGTTTTTTGAGGAAAAAATTTCAGGATTTTGCTTCATATAATGGACTGCTATGGTGGCCAGATTTTGAACTTCCAAAATGCAGTTTAAATGTGGCTTCAAACGATCCCAAATGGGGTTGTAAATGATCCCAGCCAAGGAAGAAGGGTCTTATCTAGCGAAACGATTGGTTATTATCATAAAAAAATACAGTTTATATACTTTTTAATGTCAAATGCTCATCTTGTCTCACTCTGCCTTAACTGTTTTTTTCCGGTTCATGACAGTTAGGGTATGTCAAAAAATTCCTATCTCATGTTCTCCCTCAACTTCAAAATCGTCCTATATCGCTGTTTTACCTTTTTTGTTAAGGGTTTTTAATCGTTTTAGCATGTTCACTTTGCAAAGACTAGGTTGGTACTTCTGCAGTGATGTATGTATGAATATAAATTCATAATGAGTGTCATATATGTTATGCAGTTCCTGCAGAAAGACTCTAGGGGGCAGTGGGTGAAAAAAGTAAGTCACGTTGATGTGTAAAGGTAGAATGAATAAAGAAGTGTTGTTTATGGTCAAGCAGAACAAGACTCAGTCGTCTTTTCATAAAAAAAATAATACAATGTAGGATGATTTTGAAATTATTTTTGAAGTTGAGGGAGAAAATACGATTGGAGTTTTCTGACATACCCTAACTGTCTTGAACCAGAATACACAAGAGTTCAGGGAGAGCAAGACAAGGGTTTGAGATTAAAAAGTATTTAAATAGCATTTTTTTTCATTAAAATAACAGATTGTTTCGCTAGATAAGACCCTTCTACTTCGCCTGGGATCATTTAGAGCCATTTGGGGTGAGTACATTACCTGTAAATTTTTGTTCTGGAAGTGGACTTCTCCTTTAACGACTGACACTTGATTATACTGAATGTGAGTGTTGAGTCGCATCAAAAGAAAAATAGAACTTACAATCACTGCCACTATCTTGTCTACACAGTATACAGATGCGCATTCGCTTTCTGACGCAGTCCATGTGCTTGAGTCTGTCTTCAATAGGACAAAGGGAGTAAAGAACGTTCACTTTGATGTGTATGGGTTAAACAGCTCGTTCGCATCTTTGTACAGATATCAGAAGGATCCCAGCGTAAGGATGGGATAAGTAATGGCATCCTGGATCATGTCAGCGGATTGTTCAGAGCATTTTGTTTTGTAAACGAGGCAGTGTCATGGAGAGTTCACACTGTTGGAAGATGAAGTGGTACTAGATCTGACTGCAGCTGCATCACAAACGGTAAGTAAATTATTTCATAATGCTTTGTCTGTAAATGACCGTTTTATTTTGACCTTGATGTCAAAACACTCTCATGCAATAGCGAGGGGGTGGGACATTGATACTTTTCCTATGCAGTGACATTAGCCAATCATAACAGTGGCCGATTACTGACAAGCCTTAAAGAACCTGCCCCTTAAAACAGGTCATCTTAGACAGAGGCTCAGAATGAGGGTTGAAAATAATAGTTCTCCCACATATTTACTTGACTTTGTATGCAAAAAAACTTTATATCTTATAAAGATTATAAGTAAACCCCAAGGAACATATTAAAATAATAATTAAAAAAAATCATGACCCATTTAGGAAGCTGACATATGCTTGGTTTTAATATTGTATGGGTGTGTAATGCTACTATAATGTAAGGATGAAGTGACCATGTGCGGCGGGTGTTTTGTTCTATAAAAGCATCAGAGTGGCAGTAATGCACCGCTGTGAGGTTGGGCATCATCAGGCACGCGCATTCAGTTCAGCTCACCCGCACAATCGTCAGACACACAAAACGGGGGAGGCTTCTCATATCTCGGGTGCTAAAACGTCTTCCTTTTATCTGACGTACGTCGGCTTTCATTTCCGTTCACTGTAAATATCACGTCGTCGTCTGAATGGCTGAGTCTCTACGGATATTCATATTTTTCTCTCGTGTGCCGTTCATTTTTGTCTCCGCTTGTCATGAAGCTAAATGGCAGTTAGCCTAGCAGCGTCGCTACTCCCTGTAGCTGGACTAAAATAAGTGGCCTAAAATTCAATCAATGAATACCCCCTTCAGGACCAGCTCTTAGATGTCTCTAAACTGCTATAAACCAGCAAAGGTCAAGAGGACGCAACAAAGGTGCTTACAAAGGAAAAGGAAATAAGTCCGGGTGCTGAGAAAAAGAGTGAAAAGGAAAACGGAGGAGGACGACAGCAGCAGCTGGTCGGCAGCTAAAGTGAAAGAAAAACACCAACATCCCTGTGATGGCAAACGAGCCGGTTATTCTGAACGTGTATGATATGGTAGGTGACTTCAAACAAACAGAGATAACTCACTCCTGTGACAGCGGTGTGTAGTGTTGGCAATAGTTCAACACATCCATTGGCTGTGTTTTCAAACCTTGTTAGCTGCCTACTTAGGCAGCAGTTTGGGACATGTGTACGTAGTCAGCTTACTAGGTTTTGAGACTCAGCCATGTCAGCATAAATGCGTGCATTTTACAACGCCACTGGTTAATGCAGTGGAAAAGAGATAACGTTTTATAGTCTAAGGAAATGTGTGTCGTATTTGGTAGCTTATCAGAGAGGATCCATCTTTTGTTTACTTTAACCAACAATACTTAAGTGTAACCACATTCCTGCAAAAGATCATCAAGTTTGTTAGATTCTGTGTGTTGAGATGAGTCTAGCTGAAAGCTTCGACCCATTTAATTTAACTGTCATTTGAATCCACCTGTGTGATCTGAGACAGCTGTTGAAAAGTCAAAGTATGTTTTGTTTTTTAAAATGAACAGCTCAATCAATATTACAGCCAGATTGTGAGTGATATTTGCACAGCTAATGAATATCAAGTAACTTGAGTATCAGAAAAAAATTCTGCTTGTAATTTTCTTTTCTGCCAAACTCAAAAGAATCAAGCTTTGTGTGTCAACAAACAACATACAAACTAAAAGCCGGGCTGGAATATTACATATAAGTGTACCAGAGCGACAGGATTCAGAGGGATCTGTAATTAATTGTCTCCACTCCAGGTTTTCTATTTCATGCTCGAGCTCATGAGGAGTCTCAGGAGGCAGTTACACAACACCCGAAAATGGTGTTTACATGACCATGGCATTTTGTGGGCCTAAAAAACACAAACATTTGAAAATGGTTTCAAAGAGTATGACAATGATATACTAAAAATGGAAACACTTTTGTCAAAACGTTCCCGCTCACATGAATCCTTGAAAACGACTTAAAAAGCTGTATTAATGCATGCCAGGCCAGTAGTTAGCGATGTAAAGAAACGTGAAGTAATACGCTTGACATCACCGTTTTCACAAATTCGCATTTTTGTAGTTTTTGTATTTTTTGTATTTGAGACTATAATGGTATCGTGCACTTTAAATCCCATTTTCAAAACTTAGTGTTTTCAGGCCCCCAAAATACAGTGGTCATGAAAATGAACTGCCAAAATCCATGAAAAGTATTCCACTTTTAGTTGAAAATGGTGTGTAAATGCCCCCGAAGTGCAAGTTTTTAAAAACGGCACTGTTACCATCTCCATGTAAACTACAAAAAAATGCAAATTTGAGAAAACTGATGTCATACACATGCATATTACGTGTTAAGTCTATAGGACTTCATATGTGTGCAGGCACTTTGTGTTTCTTTATAAAGTGACATCGCCACCTACTGGCCTGGTATGCATAATACAGTGTTTTAAGTCATTTTCATGGAACCACGTGAAGAGGGATCATTTTGAAGTTTTTGTGCGCAAAAACCCACCCACAATGGATAAGCTTTGCCAATTTAGTTCATTGCTGTTGTGTAAATGTACCTTCAGGCACTGTAAGTAGTAGGGATGTCACAATTCTCAATATAATATCGAACCATTTGGTACGACATCCATGGTTCAATACGTGCTTGTGAATTGCGGTTTTGCATTTAATTAATTTCGTTGTTTTATTTCTCTCGGAATTTGCTGCGTGCCCGTGATTTCACGTGCTGCGATGAGGAAACGCTTCCTCGCTTATGTTTGAAAAAGCAACACACGCAGAGCATTTTCCCTTCTAATGACATATGCAATAATAAGCCTTTTTAAACCTGTTGTCCAACAAAAGTGTTATAAAAACAAAAGTAATAAAAAACATTATAACTTGTTTTTAATTCACAACATCAGTCAAGTGTTTAAAATAACTTCCTTATGTGATCTGATGTGGCTTTGTATCACAGAATGAAGCAGACAATATATTCTATACTCCTATTCTATGTATGTCGATTAGCAATGGCTTACTATACTTAATCATTATGAAAATTCACAAGATGGCTTGACGAACATAGATAAACCATATGTTATTGTAGACGAGTGTTTATTGTCCTTACATTTCATCATTCAAAACGTTTAATGTTATATTTTGTTTTTATTCAGTTACAGCAAAAGCGATGCCTTTATCCATATTAGAGATGTCCTAGCTGGAACGGAACGTAATCAGTAATACTTTTTTTGATGCATATGTGGATTTTCTGCACGAGGGCGCCCTCTGGTGTCCAGTATGAATAAAACCCATCCTATTTTAAGTAAAAATCGAAAAAAATAATACCTCTCTCAAAAGAAATATTAAGCAGACATATAATAATCCACGCCTTTTCAGTGTACAGATGTTTACAGATGTATTTTGTTAATTTGTTGCAAAAAAAAAAACACTGATGTGGCAAGCTATTAGAAAAGAACCGAAAACCGAGGTTAAAAACCGAGGTACGTATTGAACCGTGGACTAACTGTATTGTTGCATCCCTAGTAAGTAGTAGAACAATCCATTCCAGAATTAAAAAATTGCAAATTGTAAAAACGCCTAATGGAAAATGGAAATGTCACTTTAGAAACTCCCATATATTGCAAAAATTTTCTTAGGCTCACGAGGTGGTTTTTCAGAAGCGTCCCATAAATGGCTCTCTCTGCTGCTTCTGTACAGATAGATGCCTACGTCTCCTACGATAAAAATGAATGGCTAGTGCAGTAACTACGATATACTAAAAAACTAAAAACTACCAATGTCCATCGCCACGACTTATCACAAGAGGAAAACACGCCCACATTATTTCAATTTATTTTTAAACAATTATGTTCAAAACCGAATTCCTGCTAGAAAAACTACATTACCCATAATTCTGCAAAACCCTTCACCAATCAGAGTATCGGACCAAGCTGCCCACCAACTCCCATAAAGCACTACCAATTAATCCGTTTCCCTTAACTCTCAAAGTACTTGAATATTTGTACGCATAATATGCATATTTTGCAATACATGAAAAACTAAAGTCTGTTTAAAATACACATCATTTTGTCTCTGTCTCCCACTCACTTCCTGTCTCATCTCCACTGTCCTCCCCCCAAAATAAACCACATCCTTTTAAAGTAATTAGTTCTTATGTTTTTCCATCATTTTTAATTTGATAATATCATTTACAATTTTTAATGGGGGTATATATTATATCATATAATATTATTTACATAGTCTTACCCACTCTATGTATAAAGTTACTTTGTGGAAGGTCTATTCATTTACATTAATGCAAAATGTACAAATGCATTGTGCGTTGAAAAAAGGACTATAAAAATTGACTGGAAAAATTGACTGTACCTTCTAAGTGTCATTGATCACTGAGTAACGTGAATAGTCTCCATTTAAAGATTTAGTCCATCTCATGTGTCTCATTGACCCTTTGAAACAAGGTCATGGAAATGTATACTTTCCTTAGGCCTCTTCACTCATAGTACTACTGTATGTCGGGCTATTTTAAGAATATGTTCTCACATAAAGACTAGAAATTTGAGCTGTTCAAGGTTTTAAAAGATGTCAAGTAATCTTAATTTGGATGGGAATCACATTACACGTATGCCCTGAGTTAAGCCTATAAACCATGTAGGAGATTTGCAGCTTATTAAGATGGAAGTGGGAAATTTGTACTAGAAAGTACTAATCTTTCTATTTTTTGACAGATAAGTGGCCTGTGATTTTTAAAGTAGTTTTGAGGCTAATTCAGTATTAATCATACACATCCATGAATTTGATGGTGTTATGAACCTATGACCATAAGGTGTACTGAAATGAAAAGCTCCATAGGAACTTATCAGTGCGAGATCTCCCACATAGTTCATGTCAGAGCTTGTAGATTTTATTTTCTAATCGCAGCTCTATTGGCATGAGAGTACTCTTGCTGAAAATCACACTTGATAGCCAGTTGCTGATCACAGAGAGACTAATCCCCAGTTCTGTGATGAAGGATATAATAAGCTTTGAAGTAATTGAGGCCAGAAGGATAAGTATCTTATTTGACAATGCTGAATGATGAGGAGTTGGATAACCATCTAGCTGCGCAATTTTTCTCATCCCTTTACACTTAACCTTTTGCATTTTTAAATTATGTTTTAACAAAACACTTCACACTGTGCCAAAAATGTAGTTCAATTATTTCACAATTAATACCATAAGATATTGGACATTGAGAAACCAGCTGGTCCAGTGACATCTTTTTTTCTGGTGACACATAATCAATTTGGGGCAGCTGTCGGATACTTCCTCAAACAACAGACCTGTTAATGAAATAGGCTGGGTGTGAACACAAAGCTCCGTCAAGCGCTGAGTCACATTGCCTCTCTATACATATCCATACGTTACTCTGCAATGCATGTTTGCTCATTTTGAATGTGGCAATCATCTTGGATGCTTTCCATGTTTAGTTTAATTGTTTTAACAAATGGTTTTATTGAGTCATTAAGGATTAGTAGCATAATCTTAAAGATTTTTTGCAAAACAAAACCTAAAATAGAATGAGAATCTCTTGAATATATTAACACTTATTATTAACATCCTTTGCAGATTTAGCCACTGGCATTGAACACTAAATCAAAACAGCAACCCAGCTATCCTTGGAACACTTTCACCATTTGACTGTATGTGACTCAGACTTGTTTTGTTTCCTCATAGTACTGGATCAATGAGTTCACTACCTCTCTGGGAATTGGAGTCTTTCACTCAGGAATTGAGATCTATGGCAGAGGTAAGTCTTGCATTATGACTCAGACACAAATGAGTCAAGCTACTCGGAAATCCAGTGTTTAACTTGTATGGCTGCAACAAAGAAAGAAGGGGGTGTCCTAAACATGACTAAACCTCACATCATAGATGATCTGTTTATGCAACAGGAAGAGACCTTGACATTTTATGCCGTTTCTGCCTCTAGAAGCTTTCAGTTTAATCAGATGAAGATGAGATGTTTTGTTTTGCAGTTTTGAAGTTTGTATTGGCATTCTTGAAATGTTGTCTGTGTGAGAAAAGATACTGATAATCAAAGTTAGCTTTTCTCCTTTATCCAAAATACAGAGACCGATGAATACCTCACCTATAGTAAACGAACAGCATCTTCACTTCAATGTGTAGGTTATAAATACATGTTCATTTACTCTATCTACACCCATTGTTGAAGTGTGAAACAGTAACTAAAACTAGTAAAAACAATCTTGTTAATTGAAATAAAATATAAATATTAAATGGAAACACAACTAGAACATAAAATAATTGTACTGAAGGTACTATAAATTCTAAAATATAACTGAAATAAAATTACTAAAACTTAAAGGGGTCATAAGATGTGATTTCATGTTTTCCTTTGTCTTTGAAGTGCCACAAGCTGTTCGTGCATATATACGATCCGTATAGTGCAAAGATTGAAATCTAAAATCCAAAGAAATATTCTTTATAAAAGTGACTCGGCACACTTTCTAAAATGCCTCATTCAAACACACCCCCACAAATCTACGTCAAATCTTTGTGGGAAGATCTGCATAACGCCCAAATGTATACACAAAGAAAGAAGGCATAACTTTTAGTTGCGCTGTAGTATTGTTGTTGCCGCCGCCGCCATGTCTCGGAGACGCTGTGTGTTTCGTTGCGAAAGCGAAACTACTTAGTTTGGCCTTCCAAATGAGTACACAACTAGAAGTCAGTGGTTAAGTTATATTTACAACAGTACAACGCAAATATTCAAGTGTGTGCAACGCATTTTATGGAGGATTGTTTCCTGAACCTGGGAGAGTAGCCTACAAAGCCTGCTGTGCACAAAGGCTATTTCTATAAGGTGGGGCAATTCTATCTTTGCAATGACAGTCTGGCACCTCTGACTCACAGCCTGTAAGTACGTTTTCATATTTAAAGAATTTGCTACTGACTATTCAAACGCGAGTTTTGAGCAGTGTAGGGTAGTGCTTGTTGTTCGTCGTTTCTATGTTCACAAATGCAGGCATGGTTTTATGTATACGTGGTGCGACGCAACGCGTAAAAAGACAGCACAAGTCATCATACTCAGCAATTATGTCCCCACTGGATGCAACAGATGCCTAATATATTATGGGTTTTATTGTTTTTGTGTCATCGCGCCAGGAAACAGCATCACCGTGTGGTAAGGGGCGTAACATTTCTGTCACATGCTTGAGGTATTCGGCCAATCAGAACGATGAGCTTTGTAAAAATCAATGCGTTTCAGAAAGGAGGAGCAACAGTAATGTACAAAATGTGGAAAATGTGTTTTTTTTACTTTAAACCTTGTAAACACATTGAATAATATAATATAATGCTCTTTTTAGCAACATCAATGACCTCTTTAAAATTAAATGAGAACTGAAAAGGTGTATATGAATTCTTTCAGATGAATATGATCAGAGTTACAGTGATAAAATGTCCTGGCTCTTCCAGGCTTTATAATGGCAGTGAATGGGTGTTGAAATTTTTAAGTCCAATAAAGTGTATCCACCCATCATAAAAAGTACTCCACACGGCTCCGGGGGGTTAATAAAGGCCTCCTGAAGTGAAGCGCTGTGTTTGTGTAAAACAAATATCCATATTTCAAACTTCAGAAACTGTACGACAGTTAGAGCTGTTGATTACATTTTATTACGTTTTAAATGTGGATATTGTTCTTACACAAATGCAACGATTCACCTCAGAAGGCCTTTATTAACCCCTCGGAGCTGTGTGGAGCACTTTTTATGATGGATGAATGAACTTTATTGGACTTCAAAATTTCAACAGCCATTCACTGCCATTATAAAGCTTGTAAGAACAGGATATTTTCTAATTTACCTCTTGATTGTATTCACCTGAAAAAAGAAAGTCATACAAATAGGATGGCTTGAGGGTGAGTAAATCATGGGGTAATTTTCATTTTTGGGTAAACTATCCCTTTAACACTCAGGCTAAGTAAAAATGGTGTATATCGCAATAGTTTTTTTCTGCCAAGATCACAATCAACAGTCTAATCACAATTCTTTGGAAGTAAACTGTGTTATTTTTAGGTACAGTAGGTCCTGTAAGAAGCAGTCAAGTAAGAAATTGAATAATCAAATGTAAAAATAAAGAATTCCTTAGTATTCACTCTATGAATTAAATATCCACCATTAATTCTTATTAAGGCTACAGAAGTGCAAAAGAGAACTTAGTCCAGTACTCATGTGCTGTGACAGACAGTTTCTGTGTGCATTCTGAAATGTCAGAATATTGCGTGTAAAGTCATTTAAAAGTTTAAACTGGCAAGACTTTAAAATTCATGCAAATGATCAAATGTGCACTGTAGCACAATACTGACAATCTCTTTGTAAAGACAGATTGTGGAAATATTTTAATAACCTAACTCATACGGTTTCTTTTACTGCAGAGTTTGCCTATGGAGGACATCCTTATCCTTTTTCAGGTATTTTTGAGATAACACCTGGTGACGCCACAGAACTCGGAGAGACGTTCAAATTCAAGTGAGTCACCGTATTTATCTCCATACTGATCAGACTGAAAGAATATGTCTGCACAAATCTCTTCCTCTCAGTGTTTCTCACACCCTCTTTACTTTCTGTTGGTTTTTTAGAGAGGCCATTGTTTTAGGGAGCACAGACTTCACAGAAGAGGATGTGGAGAGAATTGTGGAGGAAATGGGGAAGGAATATAAGGGGAACGCCTACCACCTTATGCACAAAAATTGCAATCACTTTTCCTCAGCACTATCAGAGGTACGCTGAAGGAAGTATATATATGTAATAATCTTTTGTGTCTACATTGCGATAAAGAGTCTAAACTCTCACGATATCTCATGTCTACGCCAGATCCTCTGTGGTCGAGAGATTCCACGCTGGGTGAACCGACTGGCCTACTTCAGCTCTTGTGTGCCCTTCCTTCAGAGCTGCCTGCCAAAGGAGTGGTTGACGCCGGCCGCGCTGCAGTCCAGTGTTAGTCAGGAGCTGCAGGGAGAGCTGGAGGAGGCCGAGGATGCTGCGGCCTCTGCCTCAACGCCTTCCTGCGCCGCGGTGGCGCCCGCTCCCAGACCGACCCGACACCAACCACGCCGATGAACCCTGCTGCCTTGAGTGACAGGCCACCCCTAGTTTGAGCTGGACCACAGCTTCTGCTGCCAATAGACCCCTCACCCCCTCTCCTAAGAGACTAGCAATTCACCAGCGGACTAGATGAAACCCACCTTCTGTGTTAACTGATTTATTTCCGTATGCTCAAGTGACCATTATGGGCCTGGAAACTATCAATCTTGTTTACTATAAAACCTTCTATGGGTTCGTCAGTGTTTTGAATGAATTATGTTTTGGCCTTTTATGTTTTGTTTTAAAAACTCAGGACTTGAATACAATGGATTTGTTTATTCACTGTTTTTTGTTTTATATTTTTTAAATGCTTTTCTTACGCTGGAGTTGCTCACTAGCCTTCTCTCCCCCTTACTCCCTCAGAAAGCGCCTATTCAGTGAATACGAGACTTTTTTGTTTTTTATGGAGAACATTTGTTTACAGATTTCTTGCGTTCCAATCCGTGTATGATTGTGTTGTTGTGTGCGGGTTACAAAAGCCAAAATCTCCACACTTTTGTAATGACACGCATCCCACACTTTGGTGACTGTGCCTGAAGATTTTTACCGTTACGTGCTCAGAGAGCTCTGCACTCTTTCTCTACAGATCTCTACCGGTTCGGTCTGCTTTGAGTGGCAGGCTTCTTATCCTATGAGACCTTCCTCAGATGTTTTACACCTTTTTAGTTTTTAGAGTCTTATATGTACTTGAGACAACATTTGTATTCCATTTTATGATTATTAAAGAAAATATACAAGTCTCTGTTCTCAAAGTTATGAGTTAATTCTGACAATTCTGAAACATACAAGAGTGTTTAATTCTAAAGGCATTATAGAGGGTTACGCCACGGTTTGGTGAGTTACCTGGATGCGCAGCCATATTGGAGATACTCTAATGTAAACAACAGCATGGATCGCATGGTTAATGTACTACTGAATATGTTCTGCTAATTAATGCTGTCTAAACCATGGAAAAAACACGTGGAAGCTGCTAAATCATATAGAGAAGGATTTAGTAAGCAGAGAAGGGTCCAGTATTTTGACAAACTAAAGTTAATGGGTGGTAAAGGCACATACAAGCAGTACTAATTAAGATATTATCCTAATATTTTGAGAGGGTGCTCGCTGCAGAGCCAAATGGGAGGAGCTGGAGCTGTAGCTCCCCCTTGCTGGAGGTAATGGGTGGAGATAGACAGCTAACCACACCCTAACCCTACCCCTTACCCTATCCTAAACATAACTGCACCCTTTAGTTCACACAGAGGTGAAGCTGGACATCCAGAGTGGGGGAGCTGGAGGCCATTCGGCTCTGCAGTGAGGTGCACTTGAATATTTCACCTACCTGACCGAAAATGTTAAGAACAAACTCAAATGTTGTCAAAATTCTTGCCCTGGAAATTGTGGTTCAGTTCGGCCAAACCATAATGCCTTTTGTTCTTCAGACAGTTTTTGCACTCTTCTCCTTGATTTCTTATAACTTCTGGCAGACTATATTACTCCAAATGTTTTTCCCAGTCCGACCGATTAGTACAGCCCAAAACATCACAATAACTGATCATTTTCAGCAGCAATAATAAGCTACTTTTGCAAGTTTCGTTTGGTTCAGTGCTGCCAACATGGCCATTTGATGCATGTTGTGAAAACACTCTATTCGTTTAGAAATTATTATCATTATTTGCTCATCTTTAATTGCTAAAGCTTGACCAAGGTCTTTGTGGCACTGAGTAATGTTAGAGAGTCATTCAGAAATGAAAATGCTATCATTTTCTCACCCTCATGTCCTCTGAAGTCCAGATGATTTCCATTTTTTCCACAATGAAAGTGAATGATGACCACGGCTGTCAAGAAAGATTTTCACTTATTCACTGACTTAAACTAAAGTCTGCACTTTGCTCCTCATTCAAAGCTATTATACAGCTTCGAGCAGCTTAGAATATACTGCACAAACTGTAGGGCCCTTTGATTTCCGCAATGCGGAAAACGCAGACGGAATCGCGGAATCCATTCATGAAAATAAAATTTACTGTTAAATGCGGAATATCACGGAATTCGCCACATTTTGCATTTATAATTCAATAGTAGGTAAGTACACTTAAATTAAACGCGATACGGACTAGTGTCTGCGAATATTAAGCTGCAAAAATACTATTTAAATATGAATCCTGCGTGTCCTGCGGTGCGTGTCTCTGTGAATGAACGGCCGAGATGTTTTCAGTCTCTGCTGCCTCAATATGTGTACATGAATACATAAACATTATATCTAGAACTGCTCTAAGTGTCACTTAATGAGCATTTTACAGTTTCTATTGAGAAAAACTGTCGTTATATATGCAACAAGAAACGTAAAGGTCTTCAAAGGAACTCAAAATAAAATAAAAGTTTGGTTTAACTTGATGAAACAGTGATAGAAATATATTACTTAAATGTAATGATTGTACTACTACTACTATTACTACTAATTAAAGTATTATTAAAACATTATTTATAAGGACAATAAGGATATATTTACCAGAATTTATTTACCAGAAAAATTTAAATACACAACACTGAATTTCTGGGGGAAAAATAGAAGAAATAAAGAAATAAAAGTATAATAAATTATTTTTTATAAATATTTTTTTATTATTAAAATTTAATGAAACCATTAAAATGGAATCCAGAAAATTAATGGAAAACAAAATTTGGTAAAAATAAAAATAAAACGTATTTCATAGAACCTTAAAAATATAATTTTTGTTAAACTTTTAATAAATTTGTCTGTTTGTGTAAGTTTAATGATTTTGAATTTGATTAATTAATCTGATTTTTAATTAATTTAACCATTAAAACAGTCTAGAAACATTAAAAAAGGAAAAAAAAATAATAATTTGGAGAAAAAAATAGAATTTTGGGGGAAAAATTGATGGATTTCATAGGGCCACAAGTTCTATAAAACACAAAAGAAGATTGTTCTGGAGAACATTAGTAACCTAAATTAAACCAACGTTGTTAATTTCAATTGTATGGATAACTAAAGTCAACAGAACTGAGTACATAATGACAAAAGTTTAAAGACATTTTTGAGTCAGCTATTACAAAGCTGTACAATGCGAACAAACAAAATGAACTATTGTTAGTTCAATTTTAATTTTCTCAGAGCTGACTTAAGTACCCAGACACTGTTTCCACAGTGTCTGTATTCACAGAGTCTGTTTCCTCCTGTGTGTTTGTCTTTGCACAGCAGGGAAAGGCCTTCAAAATGTCACCGATTCCATTCGTAAGGAGGATTGAGAGGAATGGGTCCACCAGCGGGCCAAGATAGAGAAGAAGATTAGATACAAGTCCCAAGTACTTTACATAGGAGCTTAAAGACAATGCCGTGAACAGAGTATTTAGAATAAAGGGAAGGTAAAGCATACTGTAATTACTCAAAATCATCGCCTGCATACCCAGAATCTTATTTCTGTTAGTCACAGTTGGCCGTCTTGTACACCATAAGGCTCTAAAAGAATCCAAAAAGAAAAACACCAGGAATGGTAGTGGGAGAAGAAGAGCTATGGAGAATAAGACAACATATCCTTGGTAAGCCAGAAAGAGTATCGCAAATGGAGCTGCCCACACGGCCAATGAAATCATGCTTGACTGCTTGAGTTTCATGCAGAAGGCATTATATTGTGGACAGGTTACCAACAGATATCGCTCCTGAGCAATACACACCATGAACACGATGTTGGATATGATCCCGAAGTAGAATATCAGAGAGGATATGTCTGTACTCTGCATATTGGTTTTCTGAGCGTCCTGCCCAGATGCCTTCGGCTGGCCAAGGATGTTAAAGATGTCAGATGCTAGCAGGCTGATGAGGTAGACGGGCGCAGCCTTGCCAGTTTTTGCCTGCATGCCCATGAGGTAGATAGAAAAACCGATGCCAGGGAGCCCAACAGCAAATGTGATCCATCTGATGATCTTTTGGACGTGGTCTACACTGATGGTGCCATTGTTCTGAAGAGCTGTGTTATTACCGTCAAATGTTGTGGTGTTATCCATATGTTGCAGAATCATACTGGTGGTTTCTAGTTCTAGTTACCCGAAATGTGATTAATATATCCAAGCTGATGCGTTTGGTAATATTCCATTTCAAGAAGAATATATTCATCAGTTCCAGTAAGTGATGCCGAAAGCTGTGGCGCTTTACTGTGGTAAACAGATGGGTTTATTTTAGCTATCATCATTTTTATGGCTCATCTGCAAACTGTTCCTTTCATTGCTGGTTAGTCAATGCAAATATTTTCTATGTATTCACATTAGTTTTATCTATGCAAGCTCTTTCTGGCCCACTAAGGAGTGTAAAGGACTTATATAGCTTAATATAATGTAAATGATGTCTCTCACTAAAATATGTAGTAGAAAACCCATGAAAGTTTACATTATTTTCAAAATCCACATTGTTTTATACATATTTTGGACTATGGGGGGCGCCATTATGATGTGAATTGGTTGCACTCGGCAAGCTACTAGCGCTATCTGGTGCTATTTTTACCGCAATACTGATACCATAACCACAGCTACTGAAAGAGCTTACAGGTGGCAATGGATATAAGCATATGCTTTAAGGATAAGTCCACTTCCAGAACAGCAATTCACAAATAATTTACTCACCCCCTTGTCATCCAAGATGTTCATGTCTTTCTGTCTTCAGTCGTAAAGAAACTATGTTTTTTGAGGAAAGCATTTCAGGATTTTTCTCCATATAATGGACTTCATTGGTGCCCCGATTTTGAACTTCCAACATGTAATTTAAATGCAGCTTCAAAGGGCTCTAAACGATCCAAGCTGAGGAAGAAGGGTCTTATCTAGCGAAACTATCGGTCATTTTTTTAGGAAAATAAAATTTTTTATACTTTTTAAGAGAAAAGCTCATGTAGCACAGGCTCTGGGTTGCGCGTTCACGTACTATTGAAACAGGTCGAAAGGTCATGCGGAACGTAGGCGGAAACACAGTAGTGATGGGTCGTTCTTGAATCTTTAATGTGACTCGGGACGAACGAGTCGTCTCGGGGAGTGATTCGTTCAGTCGTGCATGCGCAACATCCTATTAGGTTCTGTACTGGAATTAG
>JAHKKF010466198.1:0-12823 GCA_019740295.1 Labeo calbasu | reverse complement strand
GAACAATTGTAACAAAGAAGTCATGTAGGGTAACCATCATATTATATATATATATATATATATATATATATATATATCTCTATATATATCTATATGGTTATCCTCATGACATTACCCCACATTTGTTCTTGAAAATATGTTGAAACACACAAGAGGCAATAAGAGCGTAACCAAAGCCTGTCTCCTATTGCATAGAAACACAATTATCCACACTAATAAATTAGTTAGGTTCAGTGCAGAAACGTTGTGAAATATCTCACCTTTTATCAAAATCTCAGCCAAAAACATTTCTGAAATGGTAGGAAACCCTTCTATAAAGGGTAATTCAAATGCCTTTTTATATTAATCAATTAATCAGTTGTTTTGATATAAATTTAGTGTACAATATTTAAACTTGACTTTTTGTTTTTCCTACTTCAGTTGGCTGAATTATTTTGAGTAATTCAAAGACATAAAAACACGTTGATCGGTTTAAATTATTTACAAACATCTTATTTCTAGTGACAATTTTGTGAGCTGACGATGCTGAGCAGCAAGCATTTGAAAGTGTTCAATTCAAGAATCACAAGGCAAATGGCTGTAATGAGCTGTAACCACTGGCATATTTAGTAAATACAGCTTTGAGACCAAAACAATACCATAACAAACAGATATGAGTCACGAGCTAAAGCTTTTCCAGAAAAGCAACTATGGACATAAGAAGAATTGCAGAATTGTATAAAAGTGTCATACCTGTTTGAGGACAAGGTTGTTCATAACGATCATGGGAGAGACGCCTGGATGCGAGCCAGGAATGAAAGGCACCTGAGGAGCTGTCGGCATGCTTTGCGCTGCAGTACTTGTTGGCCCCACGTCTTCAAAGTCTGTCTGGTCCAAAGCACTGAAATATCCTGAGCTGGCATCTATAGTGGGAAAACATTGTAATGTTGTAAGGGTAGAACCCAGTAATTATATGCAGTTATACACCTATAACGACATAATTATGGACAGTATTGTACGAATATAATCAGTAATGGGGGATTAGTTATAATTACACAGCATTTGAGAAAAACAAATACAACACCATAAAAACCATAATGCTTACACAGAATAACAAGAGCTGTGAAATCTTTCTCATGTAGCCTGAGTAATTAACAATATGAAACAACACAAAGGCCAGAAAATTCTATAAACGACAAACCTGAGTCTCTGTCGATCTCATTGGAGGCTTTCCGTTTGTTGCCCATGTTGGATCTTCTCTGGTGGTCCGATTTGTTTGATTTCAGTCCATCTGTACGGCCCTGATCCAGGCAATGACTGAGAGCAGGACAGAGTCATGGATTAAATAAAGTAAAGTCGAAACCCTGAAAGATGATAGTCTAGTGTAACATGAGCCCATTTATGACTCAAGCCAATGAAATGCAGATCCTGACAGTTAAACTCATTTAAATACCAAGTATAAGGTTTACCACCTTAAGCAAATGATGAACTAAACAAAGTTTCTCATAGTAAATAAACAGCCCGTGAATGACTCACAGACTGAGAGAGTGCCATGAAAACTAGTAAACAAGTCAACGAATCTAAGCACTGACCTTAACGTACCCCCATATAGAACAAAAAAACATCTCAACATGTTAAAATACAGCTTGACAACCACATTAGCACCTTGTTTTAGATCCAGTATTAAATAGTTTACACGTACAGCACGAACGGAGCCTCAATGTCGCGAACCCTGCTGCACCTGACACACGATGCCAAACACGAGACTATCACATAAACACACACTACAGCACAAAACGCACGTTTCTTCAGTACTTACCGAGAACAATTTTCCTCAAACTCCTTCTCTTGTTAAGGCTTGCGCATGAAACGACTCTTGGCGAGTGAAAACTAGGCTTATATTTCTGTTGTTGTGGAAAGTGGATTGCCCGGAGAGCAACGTGAGTATACAAACAGCCCCGCCTACTCGACTGGCTTAAATCGCTGTTTCCAAGGGAACCGTCTAATCGTCACTTGCTTAAGGATGCAAGATCCGCCTTACATTTGCATATCGCCTTCTGATTGGTGCAAAGATGAACCCTTGCGACTGTAAACGTGACTCTGAAGTGTGGTGTGAAATCTGCACTGCAGCGTCAAGAGTGAATCTTGCACGCGCTGCGGCGTCATCCTCTCCATCCCATAATTTTCAAAGCATGAAAATGCATTGCAAAGAATGGAAGCCACGTAACAAACATAACTGTTGTTATTTTTCCACGCAGTTTAAACGTCAACGACACGCAAAAAGTTTACGTATGAAAATAAATAAATAAATAAATAAATATAAAGTGTGATGTGAATAATATGAATTATTATTATTATTATTATTATTATTATTATTATTATTATTATTATTATCATTACTATTATTATTATTATTATTATTATTATTATTATTATTATTATTATTATTATTACATAGCTTAACCTGAAAACTGATCCTTAAGATCTTTTCTTTTAAAGTCAATGAACATATTTAACACAAATATAATCTACATGGTCATGCCCTAAAGTACACAGATATTGGCCAGGTGCAGCAACCACAGAATTTCACTTACAACAGCCCCAGAAAAGTCTCTTGAGTAACTTTTAACTCTAACTTTGGGAAACATCATGCTACAAAAACAACTTTAATTCTATTACTCAGTGCCAAAACATGTATTGCATTAATATGGAACTCAGACACATCAACTGGAAGGTGAATATTGGACACATGAAAAGATCAAAACCTAAGAAACAACATAATTCTAAAAAATCTTTTGAGTTTACTTACTGTTTTATTGAATTTCCTGACTATATTAAGAACATATGACACTAGACTAGATCCAATTCCCCTTGAAATAAACACTTGCTATGCTTCAGTTTTAAACCATTTTAAATCTTATTTTAAATCAGATTTATGTTAACTGTAATATTTTATATCTATGTTAATTGTACATCATCGTGCATTTGAATAAAAAATATTTTTTTTTTGTAAATTAATATATACTTTGTATATTTCTAAACGACAAACCATAGATAAAAACCCATTGCACTGTTTGGTGAAAATCACATAAGCACACACGTGCACGTGCCAAATGTTTCACAAAATATTTTTTAATAATAATAAGAAATATCAAACAATAGTCACTCTATTATGAAAGGTACTCTTAGGGTTGTATAATATTAATACATATTAACAATATTTTGAAAAACATACAACATTTTATACATTGGGAATTAAATAGCCCTTTGGTGAAAACTATTGTATTTGTATTAGGGCTCTACACTCAGTCAGCAGCATAGATAATAATGCTTCTTTGGTTTAATTCCAGCACTTTATAGACCTGAGTCCAAAGTGTGGGAAATTCAGTCATTTTCACTGACAAAACAATAATACAAAGCACCAACATCCACTCATATCATGATGAACGTCTGTCTCGGTTCTTGTTGACTGGCCCTTTCAGAGCAAAGTCTTTGTCCTTACACAGTGCACACATCAAATCTTTTATTTTTTTTTCAAGTTGAAATATTACAGTGATATATATATATATATTATAACGGGATGGCTTTCAGATCAGTATTATTTGAAAAACACTTTGTGAACATGATTATTTTTATTATTACCACTAGAGGTCAGTATGTCAATTCAATGCTCAAGTCGATTGCTAAACCCACAGAGAAGCTTTAGAACATAAACAGAAAATACTACGTATGAAAAGATCGTCTAACATGGTTTTCACATAATTAATGTGTAAAATAGTCTTAGCATAGCAGTAATATACAACCAAAAGAGATGACATTTGACATTTTTTAATATTCTGTGGCTCCTTCTGGGTTTATAAACAAATACATAATGGCTTTGTTAATGTATTGATTAATAGAATGCGCCAGTTTTACTTCAGTGGATTTTAATAAATAAACGAGGAAGACTTGGAAAAGCTGGCAGCTAAACCAGTACTACCACTAGTATTACTTTCACTACTACTAATATAAAACAATAAAACAACATCTTATTATATTATAATAATATAAGTCCTTAGGGTTTAAGTCAGTCTCAGATTTATGTTTGGTCTTCTGTTGTTTTTCTTCTGTAGAGAGCTGCACATCAGGAGTTTCCTGTATAGATGACTGGAAGGCCCCCCGTGTGCTATCAGAAGCCCCATCACCATAACAGCTCTGCATCTGGGGTGGTGGGGTGCAGAGCAGTGGCAGTATCCATAAGTGAATGATGATGATGGTGAGGGTCGCACAGAAGGGGGCGGATGCGCGCAATTGGCTGGCATCACGGCGAGACGGCGCTTACCTACGGGGAGGCTGACACCTGTAAGACAGCACACATTAACATAAGTGTGCTGCTGATGCTCAGAGAACAATGCACTCTTTGTACTTGTGTCCTTTAAGTACATAAAAACCTGATCTTATCAAAATGTCACTGAAATGTGAAGACTTCATTAGAGCTTTGTTTACCTAGTGGGATGAGGTTCTTCATGAGGTAATATCTTAAATAACTGGTTTTAAGTGCAACAATTAATATGACTGAATCAACTTAACTACGTTAGTTTACACTGTTCCTAACTGGGGACCAGGGCCTCAAGATGACTTGATTTAGTTTTAAATAAAGACAAAACAAACATTAAAATAAGCTAAAACAAAAAATGAGATATTTCTTATTTCGCCCACTCTTAGTTTCTGCGGCAGTTTTTTCTTTCTTTAAAAAATGACAAAGCTGTGATTTGTACACCTGGAAAAGTCTGTTAAATTAATAAAATGAGCCTTGAGCACTTTTATACATTGTACACATATATCTTGTAATTATTCACAAAATACTTAATTCGGTGGAAGTTGTGAGTAAAAAATATGATTTTTGAAATACTTATACTAAATTCTCAAGTAATTCATGAAGAACTAAAGAAGTCAGAAAAGTGCCTTTGAATATTGTTGTGTCAAGAAGGTTGAGAACCACTGGCTTTCACCAATAAAAGTGATTTTTGAGGGTCAGGTCAAGCAGAAATTCCTTTTCATGGAAAAAAAATTCATCCCAACAAAAGGGGTGGGTCTGACTGATATACAAGTCGGCTCCGAGCGCCATTTGTCAGAATATTTAGCCTGATATTGACAGTCATCGACTCAACGCTTGTTCAGGGAACCAAGGTTACGTAAGCAACCAGAGCATGGAGAACGATCTCCCCCATTGCGTTGTACGCTTATGGGGAATGCGTCCAATAGCGATATGCTATAAGCAAGTGCAGAATGAAGCCATCCTTCACGCCTGAATAGAGGGCTCCTAAAAAGCATGAGCCAATTATGAGACCCAAGCCACCAGACCTTCTCTACTTATACAGGGGATTAGGAAAACTAAATGGACAAAATCAACACCTGAAGGGCAGGGATGTCCAAATTATAAAACCCGGTGAAGACCAGCCGGCAGCCAGACAGATATCATCAATAGAAATCCCACTGGACCAAGCCCAGGAGGAGGCCATTACTCTGGTGAAGTGGGCTTCACTCCAATGGGACACTGTAAATCTACTGAGGCATAAACCAGGGCTATAGCATCAACTATCCAGCAGGATAATCTCTTCTTTGTCACTGGCAGCCCTTTAGAGCAGCCTCTGAAGCAAACAAAGAGCTGCTCTGAATGCTGGAAGTGGCTAGAGCGCTCTACATACACTACATACACAAGAGACTGAACTGGGCAGACAGGATTCAGACTCTGCTCGTCCTCTGGGTTGGGAAAAGCCAGAAAGGTGATGACTTGTCCTCTAAACGAAGTGGAGAGCACTTTAGGCACATAGCTGTGTCGACTCTACATTTGTTAGGCCCAAACTCAAGGCATGAAGCACTGACTGTTAGTGCTTGTAAATTGCCCAATTGCTGACGCTAAGGCTAGAAGAAGGGCAGTCTTAAGCGTCAGGGGCCATAAGTTGGCAGACTGGAGCGGTTCAAAAGAAGGGCCTCGTAGGGCTTTAAGGACTATGGATAAGGCCCATATTGAAACAGTATGCACACTGTCAATCTCTGAGCTCCCCTCAGGAACTTAAAAACAAGGTCATTTTTGCAGATTTACCGACCATCCACAAGAGCGTGATTCGCAGCGGTAGCTACCATATATACTTTGAGCGTGGAAGGTGTGCGCCCCTTATCTAGCAGCTCCTGCAGAAACGTTAGCATGGATGACACGTCACAGGAGGACGAGTCCTTGCTCCGTGTTATTTACTTTTGCGAGGAATGAATGAATGAATGAGGCATTTATATAGCACATTATTGTGTATTGCAGTACAACCAAACAGACCACAGGGTAAGCACCCCCTGCTGGCCTCATTAACACCTCTTCCAACAGCAACCTAGTTTACCCAGGCGGTCTCCCATCCAGATACTGACCAGCTAACCCTGCTTAGCTTCAGCGGGCAACCAGTCTTGGGCTACAGGGAGATATGGCTGTGGCTAGCTGTAAAGACTCCTGTCGAGGGTTCAAACATGAAGGCTCCACAGCTCGGCAAAGGAATACCAGATAATGCCTCTTGCTTGACAGAGGAAGTCCTTCCTCAATGGAATTGGCCAAGGGGCTGCCGATAGCAGCTGGATCAACTAGTGGAACCACCTTTGATTTCTCCAGAGTGGGGCCACCAGGAGGGCCAAACACCCAACTTCACTGATCCGTCTGATGACCTGAGGGAGCAGGGCAATCATAGGGAAGGCATACAAGCAAGTGCTGGGCCATTTGTGGGCCAGAGTATCTTGCTCCCTCAAGAAATATGTTAGGCAGTGAAAGTTGTCTCTGAGGCAAATAGGTTCACCTCTGCCCTCCCGAAGACAGATCAAATCATTTTAATCACTTGGGGATGTAGTCTCCATTCTCCTGGAGCTACATTGTTCTAGGACAGCATGTCCGCTCCTTTGGTTCAGTCTGCCTGGCACGTGAACTGCCCTTAGTGAGAGTAAGTTGCACTGTGGCCAAAGGAGGCGGCGTCTTGCCAAGAGAGTGTGACCTGGCATTGCCTTGGTTATTAATAAAGGCTAACACCGTCATATTGTCCAAACAGACCAGGACAAGGTGCCCTCTTAAGCCTAACAGGAAGGTTAGGACTAGAAAAATTGCTATCATTTTTAGGCTACTGATGTGCAGGCATTGCTCCAGGCTGGACCAGATGCTCCCCAACCCGAGCGACCACCTTCCTTCTGGAGGTCATTCCCAATGGGACGCCTGTCTGAAACAGGCGAGGGGCCTTCCAAGGGGTCACAGCTCTGACGCAACAGGGGTTCACCTTGAGGCAAAGACCCGGGCTCTGAGCCAAAATTGGAGGGGAGGCGTATGAAGCAGGCCCAACGGAATTACAGAGAAGGCGACTGACAGGCCAAGCATCCTCTGGAAGACTCTGAGGGGACAAGAAGACCCAAATCTGAATGACGCCGCTGAAATTTCAGTGAGCGTTCTTCTACTGCCGAGGCTCTTCTATGGTAAGTAGCAGGCTTTGAGCTTCTTGCTTCTTCTTCTTCAGAGTCTAGTGACGCTAAACGGTCTTTACGCTGAAGGAACAACCAGTTGGAACAACCCCTTTTGGCGGGCTGATGCACCATTTGTTCATGCAGCTACATGAACATGAAATCACGCTTCAGTATTCAGAGTTAACAGGAGTTTCCCCATAAGCGTATAATGCAACAGGAGAGACCATTCGAAAGAGAACAAATATTTTTAGATTTCATTCAGTATAGGAAAGAACAGTTAAAATAAGTTCAGTCTTTAAAAAATGACTTTTACTGACTGATATTCAATGTATTTTATGCTTATCTATGTTTATTAGAGTCTTGCATTTTTAGCTTAGCTGCATGGTAACATAAAAATATCAATATTTAACTTACTTGTCACAATCTTTCACTCTCTTTTTCTCTTTCCTTTTTCTCCCTCTGTTTCTGGGTTTCAATCTACAACAAAACAAATAATCAATGTAATTCCAATTTGTTTATATACCAAAGTGTAACTGCATAAGTGTAGTCACTTGTTACCTGTCTTGTTTTGTTGTAGGTTTTCTTAGTCTTGGCATCACAAATGAGAAATTATGGAGTGACAGAGAGAAAAGCGGAGAGATTATTATAAACATTTTTTCATACTTGATAAATTCAGCACACTAATTTCAAATTCAACATTTATGTTCAATATTTATATCTATGACAACAATGCAAAGCTCTATCACAATGCAAAACGTGGTTACATAAACAAAATTGATCTTTTCCTTACCTACATTCACAGGCTTTGTGCTCCACAAAGGTCATCTCCACATATTCCTGGCCCTGCTCCGCTGGCTTGATCTTTAATAACTGAAAAAATCATAATATTAATATCCATCGCAACAGTATGCCTGACACAGACAAACCAAAGTCTCCTACTTAGGTATTAAAACCATACAAAGTCAAAGTCCAAACAAAGTCCAATACACTGTATATACATAAAAGTATGAGCTGGTATTCATAATACTTGGTACAACTGTTTGTGCTAATTTTGCAAAAGTAAATATTGTTGGCCTTGTCAAAGGAACATCCTTACTTGCATGGTGGTGTTAGAAGTGAACGTAGGGTGACACTCCAGATTCTCATCTCCACAGCAACCAGCGCAGCGAACCAATGGCACGCAGGCGGGGCTGAAAATGTGCTCCACCTCCCCAGGGTACTCCTGAACCACTTCCACTAGCTTCTCTATAGTGCGGCAGAAGCTTTTCCCCCAAACCTCTTGAAACAGCATCACTGCAACACAGCAAGTGAAATAAGACAATGACCTTTACAAGTTTCCATGAATATGCAAAACGATATTGCTGAGCATTTGGAAGCAATCACTGACATATAAAAATGCTAGCCATTCATTTGAGATTAGATTACTGCATCTATCCACCACATGAACCACATTCTAACACAATTAATAGTAATTCTGTCATGATGACTCTCTGAGAGTTTATCATGGTAATATACATGGCAATGTGAATGTGTTTGGTCTCGGTGGAAAAAATCTGCTACACTGCTGCTCTTGTGTTGCAGTGCAAGTACAGAGACTCGCTATGGCCAATACATTCACAGACATAATGCTATAAGCATGTAAGAAATACTGCTGCTGCACATATAACATAGATGAATACACAACGTAGCAGATCTGTACAGGTGGAGCTGGGGAAGGTGGAGGGTTTCTGAAGTTGAGCAGCAAGCTCATTGGCTGCTGATGTGAAAGAAACCAATAAAATGCACCATATGTATAATAATGTGATTATATCAGATTGAATTAGAACCTTTTGGCCTGCGCAATTTAGAGTTTCGTGACTGAATTTTATATTAATGTTCCTAATTAGTCTCATAGTTCTCATTAGAATCACACCTGTAGTTACTAAAAGTCCAAACCTCATGCTCTGGTTCAGCCAACTATAGTTCCATCTCAAAATACCTTTCGCCACCTTGGAATTATAAGGTTCTATCTGCATTCTGAGCACTTTTGAGATATTGAGCTTCAAAGTTGTTTGCATTCCATAGACTTCTGTAGATAGAATGCTTTTTGTTTTCTAAAAGAAGGTCCAAAATGTACACAGCTTACAAAAGAAACATCACATAATGTAAATAAGTTGTCACAGAATAAGAATATGTGAATAACACAAATCTGACAAAAATGTCAGATAGAACCTTATAATTCCAAAACGGCACTTTGTCCTTTTTCTCAAGGCAAATGTGTGTATGTATATATACATACACCCACATTTACATTTAAATTTACATGTAACATAGATTTTCTTCACATACATAGTTTGATTTACAAAATCTCTGGGAAAGGCAACAAGAAAAATCTCTGCACTGTGTGTGTGTATATCCTGTTTTTCATTTATCAGGACAATGTCCTATGGGATCTTGCAGAAAATGGTTCTTTATTTACCAGTTTTAACTTTTTATTGCCATATTACTCTCGTTATTGGATTAGTGTAAGTTTCTCGCTTACATTTGAAATAAAGAGACTGTAAATATTTATCTGACGGCATATTTGTTTAAAAAATAGCCAAAAGGACTCTGCTTAATAAATAACAGATGGCAAGTAAATGGACTTTGTAGGTTTTAATATAATGTAGAGTCTCTTTGTACAGTTCCTGCTGTAAAATATCCATTTCATGTGCGTCGGATCCTCATAACCAAGACAAAAATGTTAAAAGAGAAAAAGATGGAAAAACTCAGAGTCATAGTTGCTCTAAAGTTTGCAAACATACTGATGTATGTAAAACTGTATTTGATATGTTTTACGTCATATGGTGATTCTCTTACCTTGAGCAGTGCTGTTTATATTTACCAAGGAAGAACTCTGTAAAAGAAAAAAAAAGGATTAACAGATTATAATATAATCAGTAGTCTATAAGAATATAAACAATGGTTATTATAAACTAAAATTAAATTGTACCTTTTTTAATAAATAATAATAATAATGGAAATTCTAAAGAACATGTCATTTTTTTCCCCATCAAAGAGTATTATGTTTTACTTCTTCAACAACTAAGTATCTCTTGATTGGGAATCACTGATTTAAATGACAGGGCCTTTAAACAACAGCACTCACTGGTGGCAAGAAACAATAATGCGTGTTATTGGGAACATATGCTCTGTGAAAGTATTTCACGTGTGCCAGGACAAGAAGCTGAGCCCTATGATATCCCCGTTTCTGTGCGTCTGTTCAAGTCCAAAATCTGCTTCCTGTAGTATAAGATTGAGCTATTTTCCCATTGTCCATCTCCCTCTGTGGTTATTTTCTGAGCTGAGCATGTGTTTTTTTTTCTATCAACCAGAAAAATGTAAGAATCATTGTGGTTTTAAGTCAGTGCCTTTAAGGAAACTGCATTCAATACTTTTGGGTGGGAGATACATCCACCAACCTCCCCATCCCGAGGAAATATAAAACGATGTTTGTGAATAAAATGAATCAAATAAATCTCTAAACCTTTGCTCTGCAATATATTACATTATATTGCATTACACGATACTACAGATAATGCTACAGGCTCTTTGTAGTCAATAAATTATAGCCTACATAAATGAGAAACACTAGGGTCATGATTAGGCAATAAAGAGAATCTGGGCTCTTCTCCATTTCCATTCTGCATCTTTATAGCCCATTTCACACAATAAACTTGGTGAATTACTGAAATATTGCCTTATTGGCTATTCCTAAATACACCATATATGCTGTATACACCAACAATAGTGTTCCTGTTTTTTACCATTAAGAATTTTTACCATTAAGGCCTAGTTCAAAACTTTCAGCCATCACAGCAAGACTAGTTTGTGAAAGTGGAAGGGAAATGCTGGGTCATTGTGGTCATTGCATGGCAAGATTCACTGTGAAACAAGGGAATTTACTGAGATACTTTTAGTAAAGAGAAAGTGCTTCCATTAACCCCAAGTTACAAAACACAACACACTAACAAGAACAACACGAGTGACTTAACACTTCACAGAGATTTTGGCATTAACATTAACTAACAACATGTTTCTCCAATAAGCACAAAAATAGCAAATAAAAACATGGGATATGAAACCATTCATTCTTGTCACTGAGCTTGTCACAGTGCATTAGTGTTGTCTGCATAGGCTGCATACAGTCTTAGATACGCTTATTAGGCATAATAATTTTGCTGCCGACTTTGGATTATGCTTATGTTGCTTTAAATGCTTCCTAGGTAGGCAGCAAGTGTTCAGTGACAGTCCAGGATAAAGGTAGGCCTATTCACAGGAGGTTTCTACACTGCAGGGCTTTCAGACATGAGAAGGCAGGCACTTGGCATCTCCATGCTCCTTTGGTCTTGAACAGAAGAGCAAGGTTCTCAAAAACTTGGCACATCAACTCAGCTATGTGAGGGACCTCACGTAGCACCTCTTTGTCCTTGTGTGTGTAACCAGATGGACTGTGTGAAAGTAAAGTACTCCTGAAGGTTCTATATGGGTCATAAATAATGAATAGGAATGTTAGGGGAACCTCCCTAATGTCACCACCAGGAACTTTTGTAAACAAGATCAATGCTTAAAGGTGCCGTGTGTAATTTTGACAGCATTAGCAACACCAAATGCTATTGGTGTTTTTATGTCGGGACACTCAAACTAGTAAAATCATAGATAGAGAGATGAAAATTAAAATCAATTTTAATCTTATTTTTCTTTCAGTAGTTAGATCACAAGTAAATCATAAATCTAATGAACAGGGCAAATTGTAATAAGCAATGCCTACTTGAGTTTTCAGCATGCTTGCTATTTATTGTTCTATTGTATTATATTTATTGTCATCTTTTTTTTTATTAAGTGGTCATTTTTCAGTGCTCATTTTATCTTGTCACCATTATTGTGGTAAGTGTTGACATCTGCCTGTGTCTAATATTTTAATGGCTCCTCAGTCTGTTCACATTATTTTGATGAGACCATGATGTCAGTGCTTTAGGCCACTGTTTAAATTGCCAAAAGGACAGACTGCCCTGAAAACACTGAGATGTGGGAGCATAAAGTTAAGAAATCTATCTATCTATCTATCTGCCCATCTGTCCTTGTCTGTTTATCTGTTTATGTCTGTCTATCATCTGTCTTCCTGTTTATCTATCTATCTGTCTGTCTATCTCTTTATCTATCCATCTGTCTGTCTGTCTGTCCATCCTTTTCTATCTATCTATCTATCTGCCCATCTGTCCTTGTCTGTTTATCTGTTTATGTCTATCATCTGTCTTCCTGTTTATCTATCTATCTATCTATCTATCTATCTATCTATCTATCTATCTATCTATCTATCTATCTATCTGTCTGTCCATCCGTCCATCCTTTTCTATCTATC
>JAHKKF010463876.1:0-11211 GCA_019740295.1 Labeo calbasu | reverse complement strand
ATATATATATATATATATATATATAAACATTATGTTTTTCTCATTTATCTTTTTTTATGTTTTTTTTTTATTAGATTTTGTTATTGTATTACTTTGATTTATTTACCATTAGAATTTTGTTAATATTTTGAATTTTATTTTTACATTTTGTTTCTACTTAATTTTTTTCTTTGCTAAAATTGTAATTTCTTATGCATTTTTTTTAAATGTCTCTATATATTTTTTGTTAACTTTTATTAATTAATTTTCATTTTCTTGCTTTTTTTTACATTACCAGCCATAATTTGGACCAGCAATATTACAGATAAACTATTATAGCTTTTGTTAATATTTTGAATATATATATATACATATATACATATATATATATATATATATATAGACATACACATATATACACATATATACACATACATACATATATATATATATATATACATATATACACATATATACACATACATACATATATACATACATATATATATATATATATATAGTTAAAATATTAGTAAATTATGCTTTTGTTATTTATTACATTTAGCTGTAGTTGTTTTGATTTATTTACCATTATAGTTTTGTTAATATTTTGAATTTTATTTTAAAATTTTATTTTATTTATTTTCTTTTGGTACTTGCCAATTCGGAGTACCAATACCTATATTTTTCAATTTAGCTGTAAATCTCTTACATTTTACATTTTTTAAATTTTTACCGGTAATAAATTTTTTTTCATTTAATTTTTATTTTATTTATTCTAAAATGTATTTATTTATTGCTAAAAAAAATTTTTTTTACTGGTAAATTTTTTCTTTTCTTGGTTTTTTTTTTTTTTTTTTTTTACACATTATGTTACTTTTTTCTTTGCTAATGTTTTGTGACTTTTAATGCATTTTATTTATTTTTTTAAATGTCTCTATATATTTTTTGTTAACTTTTATTTATTAGTTTTAATTTTCTTTAGTTTTACTTATTTTAGTAAATCAAGTTAAGCTAAATGAAAATGAAAAATGTTGCCCTTGAAAACAGCTTTTAATTTTTTATTTTATTTCAGTTAATGTTCATTTTATTTCAAGTAATGAAAACATTTTTTAAGTTTTTATTTTCTTAACTACAGTAACCCTGGACACACATCATTTTTTAATTGATATATATATATATATATATATATATATATATATATATATATATATATATATATATAAATAAATAAATAAATAAATAATATTACATTTTTTGTTTTAATTTTCTATTTTCCATAAACTATACAATCTCTATAATCTCTAGTGTGCTTTAGGTTGGAAGCACTACACACGATAACATCAGTAAAGTCTTTGATCATTTTAATGGCTCATCATGAGACGTGTTTATTTGGCAGTGGAACGATCAGGAGACAAAGCACACTACAGCAAAAAAATAATGCACAGAAACATATGATAGCCTACAGGTCTTCTGTTTCCGTCATCAATGTTCAAAACATGTTTTAGCCTGCGGTTAAATGTGTGACTGATCCCAGGACTAACAGTCCATCTCCTAGTGATTGTTTTTGCATGCGATTATGACAGTAAAGAGAAACAAAGGTGCAACACTTTCAGAGCACCTGTAATAAAAGTTTAAAAAAAATGAAGACTGATTATCCCCATTTGGAGGCTAAATGTTTCTGAGCTGCAAGTCTTTCACAGTCTCAGCCTGAGCATTCAGACAGGCTTTGGTCAGTGACCCGGTTAGTCACAAGAACGACCCACCGGGCGGCTGCAAAGATCCTGAGGAATTCAAATACTCCAGACACGCTCAAAAACCTACTACACATAGAAATATATAAGAATGGGGACTTATAAAGATGCTTAAAGATGCATAAAGGTGCATGCATATTTCAACCAAATGCACTGCACAAAAATAAGTTTGTTGGGTTTGATAAAATAAAAGATAAAGTGTTGAAAATGAAGATTATTGTAATTGTTGGATTTTAATCCAATGCAATAAAATATCAATATTACACACAAAAATTGAAACTTAAATTGAACAGCACATACATTTACTAAAAATGAACTTAAATTATATAAAACTTAAATTATATAAAAATAAAAGCTAATTCAAAATTAATAAATACTATAATAGTATATAAATCAACAATGTCACACATTAACTGTGATTCAAGTGATAATATACAATAATACTATAATAAAAATAACAGTCATACACTGAATATGATTCAAGTGTCCAAATACTTTTAGGGGGTTGAAATACTAAAAATACTAAAAGTTAAAATAATAAATAAATATTAATAAGTAATAATATTAAAGAAATAATATATATATATATATATAAAAAAATAACAAAAGCACATAACTGTACTAATATGTAAAATAAATAAATATGTAAATACTATAATTGTTTATATAAATACAAAAATGATTTATGTATAAATTTTATTTATTTATTTATTCATTAATTCTATAATAGTATATAAATAATATTAAAATAACAATAATACATTAAATGTGATTCAAGTGTCCAAATACTTTTTTGGGGGATTGAAATACTAAAATTAATAAAACTTCAAGTAAATATTTAAAAAATTAAAAAGCATATAACAACACTACTAAAACATAAAATAAATATATAAATAAATACCATAATAGTTAATATAAATAAAAAAATATTCATTCATTCTCTTTCTTTCTATAATAGCATATAAATAATACTAAAATAACAGCCATACGTTAAATGTGATTCAAGTGTCAATATACTTTTTGGGGGGTTGAAATACTAAAAAGAATAAAAGTTAAAATAAATAAATATTAATAAATAATAATATAAAAAAAAAATACTTAAAAAAAAATAACAAAAGCACATAACACTGCTAAATCGTAAAATAAGTAAGTAAATAAATACTATAATAGTTAATATAAATACAAAAATTATTTATTTATATATTTTATTTATTCATTTATTTATTCATTCTATAATAGTATACAAATAATATTAAAATAACAGTAAAACAGAAATACTAAAATTAATAAAACTTAAAAATAAAAGTAAAGATTTTAAAAATAAAAAATCATATAACAACACTACTAAAACATAAAATAAATAAATACCATAATAGTTAATATAAATACAAATATTTATTTATTTATTTATTTATTTTATAATAGTATATAAATACTACTTAAATAACAGTCATACATTAAATGTGATTCAATGTCCAAATTGAACCCACTTCAACCCACTTTTTCAGGGGTTGAAATATTACAAATAATAAAAGTTTAAAAAAATAATAATAATAAAAAAAAATAAAAATAATAATAATAAATATGAATAAATTGTAATAATAAAAAATAAACATTTAAAAAAATAACAAAAGCACATAACATTACTAAAACGTAAAATAAATAAATAAATATGTAAATAAATACTATAATAGTTCATAGAAATACAAAAATTATTTATGTATAAATACTACAATAGTATATAAATAATATTAAAATAACAGTAATACATTAAGTGTGATTCAAGTGTCCAAATACTTTTGTGGACAAAATACTAAAATTAATAAAATTTAATAAAAGTAAATGTTTTAAAAATAAAAAAGCATATAACAACACTACTAAAACATTAAATAAATAAACAATAAATAAATACCAATAAATACCATAATAGTTATTATAAAAATATGTATTCATTTATTTGTTTGTTTATTTATTCTATAATAGTACATAAATAGTATTAAAATAACAGTGATACATTAAATGTGATTCAAGGGTCCAAACACTTTTTTGAAAGATAAATTACTAAAATGAATACTAAAATGAATAAAACTTATAAAAATAAAGCTACATGGAAATGTAATATATATATAACAGACAACCTCATTTTAATGCAAAATATAAAAATAAATAAATAATTCTAAATAGTATTAAAAACTATAATAGTGTTTTTGGGAGTTAAAACACTGAAATTAATAAAGCAAAATAGAAATATTACCAAACACATAACATTACTAAAACAAACAAAAGTGAAAAATATAAAAAAAGTGTGTGTGTGTGTGTGTGTGTATTATATAAAAGTATTTATATGAATAAATACTATAATAGTACATAAATAACATTAAAAGAACACTTTAATAGATTAAATGTCCAAATACTTTGGAGTCACTTTGTCTGCATGAGACTGAAACTGAATCATATGATTTGCATATAACAATATTTCCCAGAAACTAATTTCAAAACCATCCTTTCATTTTAGCCAAAAAACCTATGGAAACCTAAATATATTTCCCTCATGTCCAGGAGTGTGATAACATTACATTACTTTATCTGCTCTAGATGAGTTGAATCCATTCAGTAGCGTTTCCTCAGGGCTTTTGAGCAGCAAATAGTTTCTTTGTGTCAGGTGACTACCACGGGACGGCGTAATAATCCTCCCATGTTCCACTTGGCAAGAGCATATAAAGCATTGATTGACTTGAGCTCTGTGAATATGCATGTAATGCGTGGACGGAAACCATTATAGACCGCCAGCCGTTACCGATACGCTTAGACCCGCATGTAATCAGTACAAACACATTCATTTGTGATTAGTAACGGCATTCGCCGCGGCATTTGAGGGAGAAACAGTATAAGATTTCCAGATATGAGGACATTGATTGTGCTGGGTTTGATTTACAGTCTGGGATGCATTTACCTGACAGAGGCTCAGTTTCCCAGAGTCTGCTGCACCGTGGAGGCCATCGTGTCTAAAGAGTGCTGTCCCCCGCTGGGATCGGATCCGGACAACGTGTGCGGGATTCTGTCCGGCCGGGGAAACTGCAGCGACGTCCACGTGGACTCTAAACCCTGGGGAGGACCGTACAGGTTAAGAAATGTGGACGACCGGGAGAGATGGCCGACTAAGTTTTTCAATCGGACCTGCCGATGCTTTGGTATGTAAAAAAAAATTATTATTTTGACTTCGTCAAATTGTTGAAACTTTTATGGCTGTTCACAAACTTAATCAGGTTATTCTGTATGAGGTACTTGGATATCAAAATATAGATCACATATATCTATATATTTTAGAAATTTAAAAAATGCATATATGGGAACTATGTAGTGACAAAATATATATATAAAAATATATGCAACTTATTTTTTTCTTTTAATTTAATTATATATTTTTTATTAATTTTATTAGTATTTATTAATTATTAAATTTATATTTATACATGTTGGAAGTCTAGGAGCTATGTATTGACAAAATATATTTTAAAATGTACATGTAATTTGATAATTCATATGTAAGTTTATTTGTAATTTTTTTTAAATTATATATATTTTAGTATATATATATTTAAAATATAATGTAATGTATATAATGAATTCACTATATATAATTAGTCATATATTCTAAAATAAAGAATTCTAAATACATGTGTACAATTATATAAATTTATAATCAATAAATTATAGAACTGGATTTTGTATAATATGAATTCATATATTATTAATTATTAACATATATTAATAATTATTATTATTAATAGCATTATTTTTAGAATTTTATATTCACATGTGAGTGCGTGTGTGCACATACAATTATAAAAATTACATTTATTAATTATTAAATTTATATTTATACATAGTTATGTAGAGACAAAATATATTAAAATGTATATATCATTTTATAATATATATATATAATTTGTAATGTTTTTAAATATATATATATATATATATATATATATATATATATACATATATATATATACATATACATATATATAAATATATAAAACAAAGAATTCTAAATACATGTACACAATTATACACATTTAAAATCAATAAATTATATAAATTGATTTTATGGAATATAAATGCATACTATATTATTATTAACACATGAATATTTATTATTAATAACATTATTTTTATACTTGTATTATTTTTATATTTGTATTATTTTTAATATTAATAATTTTATACACACACACATATACACAACTGTATAAATTAGAAATTAATCAAAATACATATAAATTTTTTATTAATTATTAAATTTATATTTATACAGTATATGTTAGAAGTATGGAAGCTATATAGTGACAAAATATAAATTAAATGTACATATATTTTTATCATTTCCATATAATTCTATTTGTAATGTTTTTTTTTAGTTACACACACATATATATTAAAATATATAATGTAATGCATATAACAACAACATATAATGCATTTATTTATTTATTAGACATTTCTATTTTTTAAACTTAGAATTTAACAAATTAATAATTTAATTTAAATTTTTCAACTTTAATTTTTTTTTTTTTTTTTTTTTTCAAAATTTCACCTTTTAAATACATATATTCAATCAAACGTGTCCCAATTTTGGACTTGTAGTGAAATTTATCCATATCCTTATCCTTTTTTATACTAAAAAAGGGAAGATCTGAATATCACAGAGACACTTTAGCAACCACACGCCTCTAAAACTACACTTAACTTAACACATATTCTCTTATTATCTGCACAGGTAACTTCGCTGGTTATAACTGTGGCGAGTGTAAATTCGGCTGGACGGGGCCGAACTGTGACCAGCGCAAAGCTCCCATTGTGAGGAAGGACATTCACTCTCTGACTCCCGATGAGCTGCAGGAGTTCCTGAATGTTCTAGATCTGGCCAAAACCACCGTCCACCCTGAATACGTCATCGCCACACAACACTGGCTGGGCCTGCTGGGACCCAACGGCACAGAGCCGCAGTTCAACAACATCTCCATCTACGACTTCTTCGTCTGGCAGCACTATTACTCTGTCCGGGACACATTACTAGGTGAGGAGCTGTGAACGCAGGACTTACACTGCTCCATAAACTGCTCTGCTAGTTTAAATCATGAAAAATCCTCCAAGAATGAGTGAAAAGAAAATCTTTACAAAATTTCAGAATGGTGCTTTAATATTATGAAAAACGTTCATACCTTTACACTCTTCATCATCGATAAGCAATGTTTTAGTCACTATTATGAGCCCTATGATTTTGGTAGAGATGCACAACTAATCAAATCACAATATGGACTATGTCTAGGAAAATTAAAGTGCAAAATATATGTTATATATTATAGGGCTGTGACGGTGGCAGGTTTTTTTTTTTAATGGCGCGGTGTTGATATATATATATTATTTGAAACATAAAAAAATGAGGCTCAAAAATGATTAACAAACATGCGCGTTTATGAAAGAAATGATACACTTAAATAAGAAAGTAGCCAAAATAAGAACGGTAAATATTAAACAAACATTTGTTGCATAAATTCGTAACAACCTTGTCCAACCTTTGTACAACGGCTCATCAAAATTACCGGCCCGAGTCTTTTTCTCTCTCTTTCCCATTACACTGTTGCATCCATTAAAATAGCTCAGTTTTGTTTTTAATAGGAATGTGATTATGTTTCCTTTCATTTCTTTATAAAGTTAATTTAGAATTTTGTTAAATTAAGGTTTTTGCTTTTTAAAGTAACGACCAAGCGGCCATAGGCAGGCAGTGAGTTGATCACAGCTCACGTTTGATCAATTTTGCCTTCTCAAATCATCACGACTTGCCTAAAAATAAAATCTTCAAGCATATATCAATATTATTTTAAACGTCTAACTTAGATAAATGCACGCTATTAGGCGCATACAATCGTTTGTTGGAGAGCTAAATGCGCTTTTCAGGACATTGAGGCATCAGCGCAATCACTTGCAAAAAAATAAAAATACGCCATAATCTTTACTCATAAAGGTAATAAAGTTTACTCATCATCCGGAACTGTAAAGAGTGTAATATTATTTGCGTGCACTCACAATATCAACAAAATGTTGTGCTTTTGTAAAAATAAAGAAATCAAACAAGATGCGCTGTCTGATGTCTCGGTGTTGAACAGAGCGCTGCGCAAAAATGAAATGAAACTCAGTCAATACTTGCCTTACAGTCAGGATAAATATATCTATAGAACGCTTTAAAGTATTACTATACTACTTTAAAACTAAAAAATTCAAAAATTCATTATAAAATCCGCAGAGATGCATTTCTCTCTAAAGACGCGTCCAATGAGCAGATGGCGAGTCGAGATCGTCATCGTAGCGACACTGGCTCAGAAAACACTAGTTTATTAATAATTCATTCGAGTATCTCCTTATTTCCCACTGACACATTCATGGTAATTAGTTTTCCCGGAGCTTTGCGAGCTTTAGCCTATTGTGTGCGTATGAACGCGGATCACTTCCAGCAGCTGCGAAGGTACTTGCGCTCGCTGCTGCTGCCGGCGGGGACAATAAACACAGACACGGCAGAGTAACTGTTGCAGAAACACTGTATTTTATGCTTGTTATAGATTGTGTGACGTCACGTGCAGTACTGCTGGTGGTACGGTTGTCATTGTGACCGTCACAGCCCTAATATATTATGCATTTTAATTCTCTGCATTTTGATTACCAAAAATGAGAACGAACTGTTCAATTTTAATTTCACTACATTTTAAAAGATGCTTTATGCCATCATTTAATTATCACCGTTTTTGATAATATATCTGTATTAAATAATAAATTCATGATTACAATTAATTAGACATGCTTTTTGATTAAAAACAATTCAGTTAACATAAAAAAAAAAACGTAAAAAAAATTAAATAAAAAAAAAAAGAGAGAGAGAGAGAAACCAAAAAAAATGTAAATAAGAAAAGAATTTGGGGGGAAAAAACGTATTTTATATTATTGTAAAAATTGCAATTATTATATTGTTAAAGTTTCATGAATTGATTAGACATGCTTTCCGATTGTTAAAATTTAATAAAACCAGTAAAGCAAAATTAAAACAGAAAACATGGAATTTGGGAAAAATACAATGGATTTTTAACTCTTAACCACGGAAATCAGGACATCAACCTAAAAAAAGAAACAAACTAAAAAAACAAAAATATACAAATTCCTTTTGTGTTACTCCTTGGCAAACAAAGCTCATTCTGACTTCTAAAACGGACATTACGTTGTGTATTTTGTGGTTACTCACCTGACTTTACTTTTGATGTGCTCTTTTCTGGCAGGTCCAGGACGTCCTTTTAAAGCCATCGACTTTTCCCACAAGGGTCCGGCATTTATCACCTGGCACAGATACCATCTGCTCAGTCTGGAGAGAGAACTACAGGTCAGATCAAGCATTACCATTCCTGCATTTGTTTCAATAATGTCTAAATCATCAATGTCTTTTGAACATAATATTATTAAGAAAACTAAGCATTAGGACATTAAGGTTGCACATTAAAAAGTCAAATTCTACCAACAGAGAGTGCAAAAAACAACTGGAATGATCAAATAATTTAATTTATAAATAGTAATCATTGTGATATGTAGTAATCGTAAGTGTAGGGTTTCTACAAGATGCTGCATAGCGAATTATCACTGTTAAAAATGATCAATAAGTCATGGCCACTAGTGTGGTCACAACACCAAAATTTTGACTTCAATACGATACCTGACTAAAATATCATGATACTACTACTGAAACGATACTATGAACGAAACACAGAACAATAGGAAAAGTAATTGAATAATAGATGATCCAAATGGAGATCATAGTTATTTTAAGCATATAAAATAAAATAATAATAATAGTCACATGCCAGTGCCACAACACAAAATTATTATTAAAAAATATTTATCAAAAAGCATGTCTAATTAATTGAAATCATGAAACTTGCAGAATTTAACAGCAATTTATTTTAAAGTTCAACAAAAATGATGTGTTTTTATGGCCCTGTGAAATACATTTTTTTTTTCTCAAATTCTTGTTCGTGATCTCTGTTTTCCATTAATTTTCTGGATTCTATTTTAATCGTTTCATTATATTTTAATAATCAAAAGCATGTCTAATGAATTTATAAAGGATAATTAGATTTGATAAAGAACTAATTTATTCTAATTTATTAATTATTCTAATTAATTTATTTAATTTATAATTAATTTAAATTAATTTTATAATTTATTTAACAATTTCAACTTCATTTCTTAAGTTACACACAGTTAAAGTGAGTTGAAGTGACTTTTATACTTAGTTAATTTGATAATTATATTATAAAATGCATTTTTTTTTTTTTTAAACTGCAAATAAAACAAATTACTGGAACACATTTTTTAAACAAAAATTGGATTTAATGTGTTACTTACTAATTCTTTGAAATTATTTGTAAAATGTACTAGCTTTTGATCTGAAGTATGCAATTTTTTCTTGCCAGTGTTATAGCGCCTCAATGAACACGATTACATTGTTATTCTGATAAATATCATTAATAAATACATAACTTGACTTCTAATTCAAAAACTGGTCATTTCTTCCCATCTTAGAAACTTACAGGTAATGAGAACTTCGCCGTTCCGTACTGGAACTTTGCGACGGGTCGGACGGAGTGTGACGTCTGCACAGATTCTATGCTCGGAGGACGGGACCCCAGTGACCCGTCCCGTATCAGCCCTCGCTCCAGGTTTGCCCGCTGGGGAGTGGTGTGTGACAGGTACGTTTACTGGTCAGTTAAGCAAAAGAGTGAAAGCTTATATTATCATTTACTGCAGGGAGGAAAAGTAGCATCAATTTTCAAAAGTATAAAAAAATAAATTAAGAGGATAGAAAAATGTATAGAGAGCTACTAGAACAATATCCTCTCTTGTTTCTCAACTCAAAACACTTGAGTTTTTGGTTTTCATTTTATCTTTCCAAGTTTTTAATAATTTTATGTACCCATGTTAGTTTTTATTTATAAATATATATATATATTTATTTATATATTTTTTCATTTACATGTTTAACCTAATATTTACATTTGAAGTATTATTTTAATAACATTATTTTTAATATATTTTTCAGGATATATTTGAATTACTGAATATATTTGAACTACTGAAAACAATTTTTAATAGTTTGTTTTAGTTAATAAGAAAACTGTAGTACATCAGAAAAGCAAATTTGTATATTAGCATTCATTTATTTTAGTTAATTTTAATAGTTATAGCTATTATAGTTTTTAATACATTGAATTAGATTTAATTTCTTGTTAATTTTTATTAAAATTGTAGTAATTTTGTTGTGTTTTTGTCATTCTTATAGTTTTGATGTTAAAAATATTATATATATATATATATATATATATATATATATATATAGATATTATTTTATATATATTTATATTTATTATATATATAT
>JAHKKF010462610.1:0-18566 GCA_019740295.1 Labeo calbasu | reverse complement strand
GCATTTAATGTGAACGTAGCCAAAGTCACGGATGTAATATTATGTAAGCTACACGCATATAAATAATTAAAAAGCATACATTAAACGTGCATCATCGAGTACTCGAACTGAAATAAGGAGTCGTGACAGCCCTAGAAAGACATCTTAACACGGGACTAGTTGCGCTCACAAGCCCTGCTTGGGCCCTGTCAGTGTTGCCAGATATTCATAGAAAACAAAACAAAACAAAACAAAACAAAAAAAAAACATGGACAAGCACAAAACCCCCCCCCCCACTAAAACACCCAAATTCTTTATGTAATATCATATCTCATATCCACAACCGACCACTTTATTAACTCCATAAAGTGCCTAGTTTTATGAGCTAAGACCAAACAAAATGCCTAAAAGCACTTCCCGAGCATAAACTAAACACAGCACGTCTCTCAGTGGTAGTTCAGTTAAAATCGACGCACAAAAGAGTCTTTAGCCGAAAAATGGCAGATACCAAACAGCTACGTTTTTATTCACTCCCGCAAGACGCCAAAATGTTGCTATGGTTGCAAATGCGGGAGGGACTGCTGTTTCGTACGCGCATGAAATGATTATTTGCGGGACTCACTCCCGCATTTAAATGCGGCTGTCACTCCTGAAACTTGCAGTATGAACGTGCCCATTTATATTCCCCCCACTCAAAACACTTACACAGAATATATACAAGCAATCATTACTGGCTCATCTTACTATTCAGGGTCGTTCGTGTAAATATGTCTACTGAATGACTAGTTACTGGAACACTTGCAAGTATAGATCTAAGGGCATTAGTCAGTTATATATAGATGACAAGGCTACCACGGTAGGTCAAACATAAAAGGTGTGTTGTGCAGCTTTTCAACACTTTACTCATTTCAGTCACTAAACCGCCAATGAATGGCTCGTCAACAAATGGCAGCAAGTTTCCTGAAGTAATCCGATATGCGCCATCCTCGGATATCACTGTGATGATTGTGCCGTTCGTGAATTATTAACGTAACCGGGACTAAAAAGGCCTAGGTACTCTCAGAAGCAGAAATAGGCTTTCCACGAAACACTGAATAACCATAAAATAGCAATGAGTCATGTACAGTGTCACCACCTCCTCAGCATTTCTGCCATTTGTGTAGCACGGTCAGTGCTGAATAAAGGTTACCTTTAAGTACACATTATCTTGCACTTCACTAAAAGTGCAGAAAAATGTCCTCACCTAAACAATGGAAGAGAGAAAGGTTTCTTTAACGGTTCATTTCTTCACAGGAAATGAACAGATAAAGAAAGAAGCAGGCCAGACACTAATTAAATACATATGCAATATACAGCCCGGAGTGAATTATGTGACGTGAAACACTCTAAATTTAGCACACAAAAATGAGTTTCTATGCCGCTGAACAGAAAAACAAAACCTGTTTTCAGAAAGACTTCTGAAACACTGCTCATCTGCCATAGGTTGAATAAACGGATAGCTTAACCGGAACAGATCTTGAGAAATTTAGCATTACATCACTTGGTCACCAGTGGATCCTCTGCAAAATGGGTGCCGTCAGAATGAGAGTCCAAACAGATGACATCACAATAATCTACATTAACTGATGGACTCGTTGTGTCAACTATGAATTATTGTGATGTTTTTAATCAGCTGTTTGGACTCTCATTCTGACGGCATCCATTCACTGCAGAGGATCCATAGGTGAGCAAGTGATGTAATCATACATAAAGGGTTCGTACAGATATTGTACAATTAAATTCCAGGACTTAAGGACTTTAAGAACTACTTTTTTGATTCGAAAGGACTTAAATCAGAGATTTCACTTATCGAACAACGTCTTCTAATTCAAATTCTAAAAAGAGAAATGGACAAAAATATACTTAAATACATTTTGTATTTGTATTTCTGTATTCTTTATTTTTTCTTTGTTTTGTTTTTATAACTGCACTGCCTTTGATATTTTCTGTTGTTTAAAAAATAAAATAAAACATTTGTGAACCCACACTGAAATCCTGATCTGAATAAAACGATTCACGATCCGCGCTCCGAAGTTCTGATCCAAATCAAATGCTTGGATCGACGCTCTGAAGAACCATATAAATTTCAGATCAGGACTCGGAGCACGAACCGCGAATCATTTGACTTAAGGTCTTTGCACACAGAGTCCAAAATTCTCGTCCGAAATTTTCACACGTTAAAAAATAAATACAACCTCACGTTGTGTCAATCCTGTTTACACGCTGCCCCTGAAACTCTCACCCATCATTAAAAAAAACGGATCAGGCTTGATTTTCTGCGTTTTCACATCCATAGCAAGCATTTTGGTAGGAAAGGATGACAAATATGAAAAAAAAAACAAAAAAACAACACATATGAAAAGTGTGCAAGGACCTTAAGATTGGAACTTTGTGCATCACAAATCATTTGATCTAGATCGGGACTTCAATTCACGTATCGCAAATCATTTGATTTGAATCATTCAATTCACGAAATGATTCAGTAACTGAAATGATTCAATTATTTGCAATACGCAATTTGAAGTTCAGATCCGAATCAAATGATTCGCTACCCAACTGGAGCGCTTTGAAAGAGTGAATCATTTTGCGACACAATGGTTTAACTGATTCGGAGTTTCGAAAAGCTTGCTTCACCCTACGTGCTTTTTAAAATCATGACAAGCGATACCCAAATTCAAAAATGAGTGGCTCTTTTACTTTGATCCGGTCTTTGCTAGTGAATCGCTTAAAATGAATTATCGAGTCACGAGAGAATCGCTCAGAGCGGTTCCAGCATAAATGACTCAATTGATTTGGTTTTGTCAGTTCCTCTTTTCGCATCTTCAGCCATGTTTACACGACACTGTCAGTACTACTACTGGCTTGGCTTGATTGTTTTCTAACATTAACTAAAATAAGCAAAAAAGATATGATGATTTTTTGGAATTGTGTGAATTTTGTGTGAAAAGATGCGTGCTTATTGACAAAATAATCACTTATTTCTTAGATACATTGTCTTTCAATAATTCAAGCACTTTTCAAGTACCTCTTTAGGAATATTGCTATTTTCCTGACCAAGTGTCTAATTCAAGTACTTCAAGCACTTTAAGCACCTTGTACGAACTCTGTACATTACTTAAAATCTGTTCAGATTTTTAGCTAATTTTTTTATTTTTGGGTGAACTATTGTTTGAACACTATTGATGGGAATGAACTTACAAATGAGTTCTTAACTACAAACTACATGCATGCATTTTATTTACACCTTTTAACTATAATGATGTAATGACTTATGGCTTTAGAAACAACATTTTCACTTAAAACCATCCTTGATGGATAAAAAGAAACGGCTACAAGTGCTGGACGCTCTAACCTTTAAAAAGATGTTTCAATTCACTGACAATACAATTGAACACTCAACATGTGCTGTTTAAATACAAACTCTAACACAGCCTTCACTGAGCAACCTTCATAGAGATTGATTGGCTGCCTATTAACATGGATATAATGGAGTTGGTTATATCAGGAAACAGCATACAAATAAGTCCTTAAAATGTCAGGTAATATAATGCAGGCTTTGCAAGGACGGGGCAGCAGCAACTGTACAGTGCTTGAAAAAGAAAGTATAATCACAATAACAAAACACATCTAATAAATAGTTTCATAAGAAAGGACTGTTACTCATTTCAAATGCAAAGAGGTTGTTTTTGATGCACAAAACCTTGGCATATTACATGTGGGCCTCAAGGAAAAATAAGAAAAAAAAGATCATCCCTTTACACAAGTTAAGCTCTACTGACCACATCGGTGGCATGCTCATTCGTAAAAAACAATTGAAAAACATGGTAAAGAAATGCATGATCAATAGAAGTCTATATTTACAATGTAAGCACAAAACAGCTGCTTTCACTTTTAAATAACCCACTTTCCAAGTGAAGACCGCAAGAGTACCGTGTTGTCTGTTTCTCATACATATAAACAGTGCAGTTTCTTGTTCATGCTGTATTTTATCATTTTACTGCACCTGATTGGAAATATAAAGCATGACACTGCAGGGTTTTCATTTCTTTTTCTTTATACATAACTTGTACTAAATCAACCAAGTCATACATCAGAAGCTTCTAGAAAAGGTCAGATTTAGTAGTTCACTGCATATAAAACTTAATTGTAAGTACTGAATAAGCAAGCAAATAAAACTGGGTCTGATTTTGATCCAAGAGTCATTTAAAAATAAAAAAACTACAATATTGAAGGCCTTTGATCATAAATCAGTCACACAATATGCCTCTCATTGAAAAGTTATTCTGTTCATTCCACCAGATGGTATTCATAATGTGAACAAAGAGATAATACATTTCATTTCTTTGCCAAATTTAATTAGTGACAACAAAAATCCATTATAAGCGATACTAAAAATTAAAAGGAGGTTCTTATTTAATGAAGTCTCACCCACCACGTATGGGAGTTCACAAAACACACAAAAAGTGGAAATGTTAAAAGGTTGCTGAAGCAGCACATACCTCATGTGTGCATGCACTTTTTGCAGAAACTCTACAGTAGGTTTCAGCAACCTCATGAACTTTTAAATACGGCAATAAAAAGTAAAAAGTACAGCCATTTTTTAATATGCCCTCACCCAGAAGTACTCAGGGAAGAATTTTTTACTGCCACGCCATGTTTAATGAACACGAACATGGCGGTTTTATTTAAGATATGTTAATAGTATTCAAATGGAACTAGGGTTGCAATTAATCTCAGCAAATGGCACTTTAAGACAAATGGCTTTTTAACCACAAAATGTACTTGAACAGTACATAAATCATGAAATTAAAAAAAAAGCAAAAAAAAAAAAAAGCTACCCTTTCCACTTAATGCAGTAGCTAGATAGTTCACAGTTAAACCATTTTTTAAAAAAAATGAGATTTCTACATAAATAAGCTTTCCATTGATGTATGGTTTGTTAGGAAATGACAATATTTGGCTGAATATCTGGAATCTGGAGGTGCATAAAAATACATGAATAAAAATTTAAATATTGAGATTTGAGATTTATACATCACATAAATAAGCTTTCCATTGATTTATGGTTTGTTAGGACAGGACAATGTTTGGCCTAAATACAACTACTTAAAAATCTGGAATCTGAGGATGCCAAAAAAAAAAAAAAAAAAAAAATTAAGAAAATCACTTTTAAAGTTGTCCAAATGAAGTTCTTAGCCATGCATATTACTACTCAAATTAAGTTTTGACACATTTACAGTCGGAAATTTGATCTTTACTTAATATCCTGATGATTTTTTGGCATAAAAGAAAAAAAATATTAATTTTGATCCATACAATATATTTTGGCTACTGCTACAAATACACCCGTGCTACTTAAGACTGGTTTTGTAGTACAGGTTCACATCTGGCATCAGAAAGACGACCAAGAGCAGAAGCAGACAGGACACATGATCTGTTTATTTGGAATAAATGAAATAAATGGGATTTTTAACGTTTTGATGACAAGTTTCCAACGCTAAATTTATATTTCACCTACAAATCTTTAGATATTCAGCCTCAGGTCAAGAAATAAATTGGGTTCTTGATCTATTAATAGCTAGAAAAAATAATTTCTGCAATTCAAATTAATTTCTAAGGTCAAGGATTCTCCAACTGAGTAAAACAATTTCCAAATCCTGAATGGGAAAGTATTGTTCAGTGAATGTAGCATTTTTCTTAAAGTAACAGTTCACTTTACAGGCTACTCTTTTCCATATATTGAAAGTGAAAGAGGATATAGCTACAAAATGACAAAAAAGCCCAAAGCACTATAAAAATATTCAAAACAGTTAATTTTTTATGACTTGTACACTATATTTCAGGTCTTCTGAACTCGTATGAAAGATTTGTGCGAGCATTAATCGTATAGACCACTTGTATGTTCATTTTGGATATCGACAGCCTCATTCACTCATCATATGAGGGGAAAAAAAAAAAATTAAAAATAATTGTCAGTACATTCTTTATCATTTCTCCTTGAGCGTTTGACATTAAAAAGTAAATAAACTATATTATTTTTATGAAAATAAGCGATCGTGTCGCTAGATAAGACCCTTCTTCCTTGGCTGGGATCGTTTACAACCGCATTTTGGATCGTTTGAAGCTGCATTTAAACTGCATTTTGGAAGTTCAAAATCGGGGCACCAATATCTTGACAAGGGGTGAGTACATTATCTGTCAATTTTTGTTCTGGAACTGAACTTCTCCTTTAAATTGGTTTACAACAATTTGATGCCGAGCATATGATGACAGTTTTTATTTGTGTGAACTATTCTTTGAAACACCACAACGAGCCAATAAAAGGAAAGATGAACAGCATTTTCCAAAATGTAGCCAAGCATAACATGCTTGTAATCACAACAAGAACAGGAGCATTTCTCATGAGATGTTATTCTCTTTAAAGCATGCTGTGCTGATCTGTGAGCCACTCAAACCTCCCGTGTTCTGTGTCATGGGTCATCAAAGCACTGCAGTGAAACCAGACCCCTCTCTGCAGGAGAAGCCAACAAGGCCAAGCAGACGCCTCTCAGTTAAACCCACTGGATGTGGATCGTCTTTACAACACTCATATCTGACTAGATTATAAAAGATGTCATGCCTAAAAGCCTCAGTTAGCAGTCCGAATACTCAAAATAAAATTACAGCATCACAAACCTTACTGTTCATAAAACTAAAAGGAAAAATGAAGCCTCAATGACTTATTTTTCAACGATACCCTACTTTAAAATTGTAAAAATGTACATTAAACAGCAGCAAATGTGCCTCACTGCATTCTTAAAGCCCAAAAGTAATTTAAAACACTTTAATAAAACTATTTAGTAAATAATAATAATAATATAAATTAATAATAGAAATAATATATGTGACCTTGGACAACAAAACCAGTCTTAAGTAGCACGGGTATATTTGTAGCAATAGCCAAAAACACATTGTACGGGTCAAAATTATCGACTTCTTTAATGCCAAAAATAATTAGGATATTAAGTAAAGATCATGTTCCATGAAAATATCTTGTAAATTTCCTACCGTAAATGTATAAGAACTTAATTTTTGATTTGTAATACGCGTTGCTAAGAACTTCATTTAGACAACTTTAAAGGCGATTTTCTCAGTATTTAGATTTTTTTGCACCCTCAGATTCCAGTTTTTTTAAATAGTTGTATCTCGGCTAAATATTTTCCTATCCTAACAGACCATAAATCAATGGAAAGCTTATTTATTCAGTTTTCAGATGATGTATGCGGTCACATATTAAAAATACTATCAATTAATAACATAAATAATATAAATTAGTTTATAATAAATACAAAAAAAAAAAAAGTAAGTAATAAACACAAATATTCTGTTTCTTAAAAAAAAATGCATCAATGTGCATCAGTCTTTTGAGTTATAACAGTTTCTCTATTAAGCTAAAAAAAAAATTGTAAACAATTAAAATAAAAATAGTTAATACAAAAATGTAGTGAATTTAATGAAATAACATTACTTTTCGATAGCGTTAGCACAGTCATTCCTCATATGGTCAATGTAGTGTATCATTTCATTAAGTTGCGACTATTTAATTTTATTATAATTTAATTACAATATTACATTAATGCAATGATCCGCATTATTTTGTCAACAGAACTTATTAAAATAATGTTTGAAATTTTTTGTAAAGTAATAAATTAGAATTTTTAACTTCCAACCATGTATTTGAGTTAGTAATAGGTCACCTGAATTTTTTTATTTTTTAGTTTAACGGTAAATATCAACTTCTTCTCCTGTAACAAGTATGGAAACTTAAGTAGAGAATTTCTTCATCAATCCATCATGCTAATTAATAGTTTCCGACTCATTGACACCATAGCTCCACTTTCTCTTACCTGGTGGTCCTGAATTTTACGGCCCACTACTCTGAAGGCGTTGTTGCCAGTGTGGTGATAGATGTGGACTCGACTAAAGCCTGTGGATCCACCAGCCGGAACCCACTTCTTATTGGCGTCGTCATATACCATGACAGCAGCCCGCGCCTGACAGATACTCTGCTCACTGAAAAGGAAAAGAGAGACACATGCATGATTAGATAAAGGAAAACAAATTTGGCTGAAATAAGAACAAAACTCAGATCCAAGAACAAAATTCAGTCATGTATTTCTTTTAAAACAATTTGTCTACATCCTCCCCCTGTGTCTCTGGTCTCAAATGGACATAAATGTGTGACCCTGGACCAAAAAAACAGTCATGAATTTTTTTTTTTTTTTAAATTGAGATTTATACATCATATAAATAAGCTTTCCATTGATTTATGGTTTGTTAGGATAGGACAATATTTGGCCGAGACTGTTTAAAAATATGTAATCTGAAAATAAACAAAAATATATTTAGAGTACTAAATTTACAAAATATCTTCATAGAACATGATCTTTACTTAATATCCTAACGATTTTTGCCATAAAAGAAAAATCTATAATTGTGACCCATACAATGCATTTTTGGCTATTGCTACAAACATACCCGTGCTACTTCAGACTGGTTTTGTGGTCCAGGGTCATAGAGAATTGGTGCATTAAATTCAGTGAGAAAACACTGCAAGTTATTGCATAAGTTAACCGTTCTTCCAACCACAGAAAGCTTTAAACCATAGAAGTAACCATTCGTTATGTGATCCTGGCACTCAAGTGCAGTACACCTTTACAGGTCACGCTTTTATTAAGCAGTCACCCATTAAACGTAAACACTGGAAATCAATTTCCCCTGTCTCTCTGCTCACTTTGCACTATAGAGCAACTCTTCCTTGCATATAATACTAAATTATTTACAATGACTTCCAACCTCCCACTGCGTTAATAGAATAGGAAGAGAGCCACTGACACACACACACACACACACACACACACACACTTTCCTTGTCACGTGATCACAAGGAAGCAACACTTTTAATGCAGGTGGAAAAAGGCGAGAGCGAGAAAACTAGAATGAGTGGAAAAAGTGCTTTGACCTTGTGAAAAAATACTTCAGGTAGTGCACATCTCCCTCCTTTAGAAACCCTGACCTTGAGGCAGCATTCCATTCAATAAATCTGTTCTAGTTGTAATGAATCCGTCACTTCATTATTTTGCGAAACAGAAAACAACACAAAGAAATGAAAGCTAGATTTTGTCATAGTTTATGCACAGCTTTGTAACTGTGCACTGTAAAACTAGCACAAATAACACAATGCCCCAACTACATGATTTACACTAACATAAATTCTCACATAAAATCTTGTCACTTAATATTCACATACAGAAGACAGACTTTGGACCACCATGGAGATGGAAAGACTTTGAGATCAGATGCCACATGGCTAACAGCATCAAGTTAATCTAGTAAAATAAATCATCAAGACTGTGCACTCCAAAATGTACATCGACAGACTGTCCAGTGTTTTGTTTTGCTTTTCCTTGAAATCAATCTGCGGACTGAGATGAGATCCCAGGATCATCCGCCCAGCAGATAAGGGCTAATCTAACAGGATTGTCCGCTGAGACCAATCCCTGCACTTTAATTAAGGAACAGGCGTGTGGGAGTGGGCCGAGAGGGCTCTCCGGTGCTCTATGTCATATTACAGTGTAATTGATGGCAGACAGTCAGAGAGCTAATGGCTTACACAGGACAGCTGGTCAAGGGGAGAGAGCCATGACACATCCAAAAAAAAAAAACAACTCTTTCAACAAATCTATGACTCAAACAGGAAACATTTAGGGTCGAGTGGGGTAAGATGAGCCGTTTTGTACTTATGTGGTCCTCAAGATAAAAGAGAAAATGAGGCAGAAGTACAACGAGTATCTTCAGAATGTTTCCTATCATTTTATATTATTATAAATGTATCTATGGCAAAGGGTTCTAAAAATATGGCTTCTTATTAAAGTGTTCATGTGGCTCAATTTGCCCCAGGTTAGGGGTAAGTTGACTCGAGACATTTTAAAACAGTCATATTTCTTTTCCTAAAGCTAACTTAAAATAAAACAAATCAAATGAATTTAAAATTTTCAAACTTTAATTGTTTGCATTTCTGAAATCATGTGTTGAACACCAAAGTTTTAACCTTCCTAAAAACAGAGTAAACACAGAGTTTGAGGAGTAAAATTAAATAAAAACTGAATTAGAAAATTTGTTTTGATTTAGCCATTACATCAGTTATGCTAAAATTATACTTTGACAAGCCAAAAACAGTTTTCAGAGTAAAAGGGTGCCTTTCAATCCTCCCATGCGTTTCTCCATTTCACAGTCTGGCAGATATGATGTGTGATTCCGAAATACATGGTCACATGACAATAAAAGTGTACAGTTGCCAAAATACTGGGGTGGGTCAACTTACCCCGCTGGTTCAACTTACCCCACTGGTTCAACTTACCCCACTCTCCCCTACATCCCCAAACGGTTCTTACTTAGAAACAAAAGGAACAACTCACCAACCCCTAACACCATTTCATTAAATAGTAATAACAATAATAACAATAATAATAATAATAATAATAATAATAATAATAATAATAATAATAATAATAATAATTTAAAGGGATAGTTCACCCAAAAATGAAAATTCTGTCACGTATTTACTCTCATAAGACCTTCGTTCATCTTCAGAACACAAATTAAGATATTTTTAATGAAATCTGAGAGTTTTCTGAACCTGCGTAGAACAGCAACGCATCTACCACATTCAAGCCCCAGAAAGGTAGTAAGGACATCATTAAAATAGTTCATGTGACATCAGTGGTTCAACCTTAATTTTGTGAAGTTACGAGAGAACACAGTTAGTCCACCATTCGTGTTGTTCTGATTTGGCAATAAAACAACCTAATAACCTTCAAAACACAATGTATCCCCTCAGTTTCATTCCAGAGGTGCAAATAAATTCCAAGAACAGAGGGAGACAAGCACAAAGAGTTTTGTGATGAAAGGAAAACTTCACTTGATGGAATAACGCAAGTACCCAAATTATGACAGCTATGCAATCTATGCTCGCATTTTCTCATCAATCATAGGATTAATAAGCCATTTAGGGAATTTGTCAAAATAAAAAGCTCAGCTGTGCTGAAATTGGATGCACATAAAAAAGCAGTTTAACATAAATAAGCTAAACTACTGGCGTGTGTGATTATCGATTGCATCAAGTACAAACTACATTTTATCTTTTTCAAACATTATACCAAACAGTGGTAATTAATAAATATATTAACATTAATTGGTAAATAATAGCCTGAATCTCTGTTGCATGTAAAGCGTTTGACATTTGTATCAAAGATGAACTGAAAAACGGTTTGGTTAATGCTTAAAGGAATTAATTTGACTGTAAACAAGCACTATGACAGTCTGATCACATATAAAAAAAAAAATAATCCAAAACAGTGCAGCAATGCAATCAGCAAACATTTTCATTCCCTCAACATCTCAATAGCTAAAAAATACGACATCAGAAAGATTCGTGCTGAGCCTGCAGTGACGCGGGAGCAAGCGCTGCCTGCAAAATGCTCTGGGGAAGAGCATGGTAAACCAAGATCTGATTATGCAACCCAGCGCCCACAACATCAGGAGAAATAATCATCAACCTTCTACACAGCTCAAAGTAACGTCCTCGATGACAGCTCCATTGTCTCCGGCCGTGTAACACACTCATTCACAAATAAACTACACAAGTTAAGATGAAGGGACGCTTGTTGCAGCATGTACGATCATGGCAGTGCGTTTATAAACAAGGATGCGGATTCTGCATGCTGACAATGATGCTGCCAAAATAAATGATGCAACGTTGTGAATATCATAAATTTAATGGTTTTTATTTAGCCATCAAGTAGGACTAGTTTTACAAACCTCAACTCAAACGGTCTAATTCAAATAAATCAACTCTTGACTCAAAATGCTTACATTTGCACTTTATGCATTAACACAAATTCAGCTAGATAAATAGTTTTTTTAAAAAACTATGGAACATGTGACTTGATTTTTTTATTACATTAAACATTTAAAATGTATCTGGCAACAATCGAATTAAGGTAATTTCAAATTATCCATTAACATTCTATATAACTGACGAGTAGCGGTAGGCTACTTGTGAATTATACATGGATTTTGATGTTTGTGTTTGGCACATGATGAACTAGCCCTGAAGGTTTGACATGAATCATGCATGTCACGAAGGCCAGCTCCGACATGCTCACACTTTAACACTTAGTTTGTTTACACAGCTCAAAATTGTCTAACACTATAACTCAACAAGCTGCCATCTCTAAGCCACATCACAAATCCACTGAGACTCTAGCAAACAGGATTCAAACCTCCTCATAGGTCAAGTGGACTCGCTGGCTTCAGGTTCAGAGATCTACAGCAATCCAAAGGGATTTTAGAGGTATTGTTGAGATCTTAAAGAATATCAAAAAAAGAGAATGAAAAGCACAAACAGTGAGACAAAGTCTCAGTCATAGTTACCACCTTAATATCACAGTATCACAATATAACCTAACAGAGAAAACCACAATGTGTTTCACACAATGAAGGAAAACTGATACAGATCTTGAAGGTCAAAGCATCATAGATCATGCTGTAAATCTTCAAGGCTGAACTTCTGGGAAAAGCACCCTCTAAACTTACATAGACAATGCTGTGGGAGAAACAAAAGCCTACAAACAAGGGATACAATTTAGCCTTCTTTGATTCATGTTTGCAAATTTAGTGAAGAGCACAGTCATTTGGGTCAGCGAGTCAATTCAGTGAATAACAAAGGTATTTTCACGGATGGCAGTGTGGTGTTTCTGATTTAGTAAGGTTAGAAATGCAAGAGAGTGGTGGGACAATTGGGAACGTCCCGGACAAGGTGACAAAAAGCCCATTAAATCTCTGTAGAGTACAAACTACTCACGGGACCTTTGTAAGTAGTCAGATTCACAAACTAATGACTATGAACCGATTCCTTTTAGTGAAGACATGAGTGCACAATTTCCTCGTAACAAATAAAACTCTACATGAAAAGAGTAGTATGTCCAAACTCATAGTATTTGAAAAAGAGCTGTCCAAAAGTATCTGGATGACCAGGTAGATACTTTACTATCCCATGAATCCACAAGACAGGTGTTGTGAAGCGCTATTGTGGCGCATATGTCATTGGTTGATAAAACTCATTCCTTTGGTTAAGGATTTTATTACCTCATGGTTTGCTTGTACTTAAAGGAGAAGTCCACTTCCAGAATAAAGACTTACAGATAACATACTCACCCCCTCGTCATCCAAGAGTTTCATGTCTTTCTTTCTTTAGTCGTAAAGAAATTATGTTTTTTGAGGAAAATATTTCAGGATTTTTCTCCATATAGTGGACTGCTATGGTGCCCCGAGTTTGAACTTCCAAAATGCAGTTTAAATGCGGCTTCAAACGATCCCAAATGCGGTTGCAAATGATCCCAGCCGAGGAAGAAGGGTCTTATCTAACGAAACAATCGGTTATTTTCATAAAAATAATACAATTCATAAACTTTTTAATGTCAAACGCTCGTCTTGACTTACTCTCCCTGAACTCTGTTTTTTTTCCGGTTCATGACAGTTAGAGTATGTCGAAAAACTCCCATCTCATGTTCTGCCTTCAAAATTGTCCTACATTATTGTTTTACCTTTTTTGTTAAGGGTGTTTGATCTTCTTTGCATGTTCACTTTGCATAGATTGGGTCAGTACTTCTGCAGCAATGTAGGATGATTTTGAAGTTGAGGGAGAAAATATGATTGAAGTTTTTTGACATACCCTAACTGATTTGAGCCAGTATACACAGAGTTCAGGCAAAGCAAGACAAGATGAGCATTTCAGATTAAAAAGCATTTAAATTGTATTTTTTTAATGAAAATAACCGCTAGATAAGACCCTTCTTCCTCAGCTGGGATCGTTTACAACTGCATTTGGGATCACTTGAAGGCGCATTTAAACTGCATTTTGGAAGTTCAAACTCGGGGCACCATACAAGGCCATTATATGGAGAAAAATCCTGAAATGTTTTCCTCAAAAAACTATTTCTTTACGACTGAAGAAAGAAAGACATGAACATCTTGGATGACAAGGGGCTGAGTAAATTATCTGTAAATTTTTGTTCTGGAAGTGGACTTCTCCTTTAACCTCTGCTTATTAAAGCGGAGATATGACAAAGCATTTTAACAATAAAAAAAAAAATAATAATAAAAATAACACTTTAGCTAGAGATGCACTGATCTGAATTTTCTTGGCCGATTCCAACATGCCGATACAACGTGTGACATGCCGATACAACTGACAGCATATACAAAGTAAAAAGTATCCTTTTTTTTCCCCAATGCAAAAATTACTACAATTTCCTCAATCTGGGCTAAATTACAGATGTTCTCTATAAATGCATTTACACTGTAAAATTTTAAATGCATAAATAATTTTTGTAAGATTACAGTTTTAAATATTTTTTAAACATACAAATAAGAAATGTTGGGAAAAATGCAATGATACTTTTAAATATGAAACCAAACCACCAGCAGATGGTGGCAAATGGAGGTGTAGTAGGTGGAATCATTTAGTCATTCATTCCACCGGTTCGTTCGAACAGCAGATTCATTCAGAAATTATGCAAGTGACTATGAATGGTTTCATTGACAATAAATGTTTCATTGACTCACTTGATTCGTTCAAAAACGTGGATTCATTCAGTAACGAAACACCACTGTGCTGTTCAGAGACAGGCAGTAGTTCTGCTGTGGCTTTAATTGGAACTATTTGTCAGTGAAATATTCAAACGGAGCGTTCTGATCAAAACAGGATAGAAAACAGCTTCTAAATTATGATGTTTTTTGACGTAAAAATCTTGATATCATAAGTGGACCTCAGAGGAGAGTACAAAAACAATAAAAAAGGCAGTTCATGACCCCTTTAATAGTAATTTGGAGCAAACAATCAATGGCAACTAAGTATGAAAATGAAATGTCTCCATTTGGGCGATTCTACAAATCCCTGAGAGGGCCACGGACTCCTAAAATAACACTTCTGCTGCGTTTTACCTACTCAACTAGCCACAGGTGCGTGAGAAAGAGCAGACAGGAGCTATTTTAAACCATACTCCTGTAACAGAGATGGCTCAGGCTGAGAGCTGACTGCTCACAGGGAGCTCGAGGGTCCACGGCATGGTGTAGGCGTTGCAGGGAGCTGGAAATAGGCTTCGACTCCCACTGCGAGATGCATACCGTCTCACAGCCACAAGGTGAAATCAGCATACAGTGACAAATAACTGAAACCCTGATCACCGTCTACAAAATGAGATCCTGATGAACCTGGCAGGATGTGACCAAAAATACATACATATGTATGATAAAAACAACTTCATATATAACATACACTATTATTCAAAACGGGCGAGTAAGATTTAATTGTGTTCGAAAGAAGCCTCTTATGCTAATCATATGCTTAGGTTCTTATGCTGCATTTATTTGACAAAAAAATATAATAAAAATAGTGCTAGCAAATGATTAAATCGCATCCAAAATAACACAACATAAAATTACTGTCTGTAATAAATAAATAAAAACGCATACAGTATTTTCTGAAAATATTACCATGTATTTACATAAATACTTATCAATATAATTGATATTATATATAAATATTTATATTACATACATATTACATTATATTACTTAATGCAATGACAGTGCTACTATCGCTAATAAAGTCATTTAAAAACTATTTTTAAAACAATTATTGACCAGAAACAATTACTTACCAGAATATATTTAGTAGAAAATTTTAATATACACAGCATTTTTTAATAACATCAATTAATTAGAGATGCTTTTGATTATTATTTAATAAAACCATTAAAATGGAATCCAGAAACTTAATGGAATTTGAATATGAAAAAATAAAACTGAATTTGTAAAAAAAAAAAATAATAAAAAAAAAATAAAATAAAATAATCATAGGGCCTTAATGCCATTTTTGTTCAATATTTTAAGTTGTAAGTTTAATATTTTAAGTTCAATTAATTAGACATTGCTTTTGATGAATAAAATTTAATTTAACAATTAAAAGAGCCTAAAAAAATAAAATGGAAAAACAGGATTCCAAAAAAATTTAAACAGACAAAATTTGAAAAAAAAAAATAATAATAATAATAAAACTGAATTTGGGAAAAAATAAAACATTTTATAGGGCCTTAAAAATGTAATTTTTGTTAAACTTCTAATAAATTGCTAGATTTATGATTTCAATTAATTAGACATGCTTTTTGATGAATACAATTTAAATTTAACAACTAAAACATTCAGATAATTCAGAAAAACAAAAACAACCAAAAAAAAAGGATTTGGAAAAAAAATAAAATGGAAATTGGGAAAAAATAAAATGGATTTCATAGGGCCCTAACTCTAATATGCTGATTTGGATTCTAGATTCTTTGAGTTAGAAAGTATGTTTATTTGAAATAGATTTATTTATTTATTGAATGATCAATTTAATACATCCTTGAGGGATACAAGTGTACTTTCTTTAAAAATGTAAAATAATATTAATGACCACAAACTTTTGAGCAACAAAGTATACAGTCGGCAGATGGCTATCTGAGATTTAAAGGAATAGTTCTCTCAAAGATATGTTGTTTGTTTTTTTTTTGTTCTGTTTTATTTATTTTATTAAATAAATAAATGAAGCCACCGAAACACATTATAAAGGTAGTCTGTATAACTTCTGAAGCCTTATGACAGCTTTGTATAAGGACATTATTATTTAAGGCATAATATTCTTAAAAATTAACATTGTGTTCTACGTAAAAAAAATAACACGTTCAAAACAATTGTGTCAGTTATGGCAGAAGTTAATTTCAGAGCTGGACCAGATTCCTTTAAAAGCAAACAATTTTGAGTCAGGCTAACCAAAGAATTGTAAATATTACTCTTCCTGTATGACTATATAGGAGGCGTATGGAAGGGGAGGATGTCGAACTCACTATATGAAGCAGCATGTCAACTGATTCAGCACTTGTATCTCTTTTCCTGTGCATTTCATTTCCTCCATCTTGAGGGGGATATTTCATTATGCATTCCACAGAACTGTCCGTGATACAATCTTCATGCCAATTCAAAAGATTTCAGACTCTGTCGTAGTGATCACGCACTAGCGTCGAGAGAGACATCCTCATAAGTCACAATCCCTTGTTGGTGTGGTTTTTTTTTTGGTCTCTTTTGGTCTTTTTATAGACTGAGGAATTAAAGCCATCACCTTAGCAACACTGTGTACGTGGGTGGGTTTTATGTGTAGCTCCTACATAATACTGGGAAAAAAAGATTCTGTATGAGAAAGAGGGGAAAGAAAAAAAAAAGAGCCATTCAAGCTTCTCTTTCGCTCGCCTTTTGTTTTGCTCTGTAACACAAGCTCTGAACGCATGATCGCCGCTAAATAGACAGTAAACTGGTCTATCCCGAAAATACTAAATGGATGTTAATACTCTCAACCCGGTGTTCACCGTTCACCTTGGCATCCTTACTATGATCCTTTATAGCTAACGACAGCAAGCGCTTCCTTCCACAGTGGAGATGGAGAGTCCCTGAGCTGCCAACACCTCACCTCCTCCACAGAAACCGCAAAAACTGGCTTAAAAATACACTCCACTCACAAACCATGAGTCACGCAGAACACCCGTTTCGGTGGATGCCAGTGCAGATTCATTCATGCCATGCTTTGCAGGACAATGGGAGACATCATCACTGTATAAACAGCTCTGGTGACATCCTCTGCATGGGCAGCTATTTGTGAGAAGAGTCTGCTTTTAAGCCACTGGCAAGGGGACAAGAACACACTTAAAAAGGACGGGAACCAATGCGAGCAGAGTGCTAATACCGGTTTAATTCACAGATTCTTCAGTACGGACACGAATATGAGCAATACGAAAGGAGAAAATATAAAAGTCAGAACCAACAGACACAATAATGTGCCAAATATTGATTAAATATAGACAAATGTAGCATTCATTTTAGTGAATGAACTGAGACTTCATATTTTTGTCTGGACGTCACAGTAATTTTTTTTTAAATGTATATTAAATTTTTTGATAAAGACACATCACGTATATTAAATTACTTAAAAATAATGTAATTATTAAATATTAATAAGTTGTTATTATGAATGATAATCCATATGAAGCGTCCATAATATAATATGTAAATATTATATTAACAAAATATTAATAATCTGTATGAAGTGTTGATTTTCATTTATATAAAAATCAATTATAAATGTGTTTTTTATTTTTATGACATTTTATGATGTCACATTAACTTACTTAAAAGTAATTAATATATATTAATGGAATATTATTAATCATAATCTATATAAAGTGTACATTTTAATTTATATAAAAAAAAATAATTTTTAAAAATTAAAAATTTTTAATGTGTATTTTTATCTATATAAAATTTTTAAAAACACTACATCACATATATTAAATTACAAAAAAACATTTAATTATTATATAATAAATGTTATAATAAAACGTTATTATTAATGATAATCT
>JAHKKF010461949.1:0-15218 GCA_019740295.1 Labeo calbasu | reverse complement strand
AACCGCATTTATCTGAAATAGAAATCTTATGTAATATTATAAATGTCTTTATCATCACTTTTGATACACTGAAAGCATCCTTGCTATATATATATATATATATATATATATATATAGCAAGGATACTTTCACATAGCATATAGCAGTGTATATATACTGGCTTCAAGGTTTTTGAATAGTATAGTGTATAATGTCACAAAAGCTTTTTATTTAAGATAAATGCTGATCTTTGAAACTTTCTATTCATCAAAGAATCCTGAAAAAAATGTAATTGTTTTAAATATTGATGATAATAATAAGAAAAAAAAAAATGATTGAACAGCAAATCAGCATATTAGAATGATTTCTGAAGGATTATGTGGTACTAAAGACTGGAGTAATGATGCTGAAAATTTAGCTTCGATCACAGGAATAAATTACATTTTAAAATACATTCAAATAGAAAGCAGTACTGATTTGCTGCATTTTGGTCCAAATAAATGTAAGCTTGGTGAGCAGAAGAGACTTTAAAACATTAAAAATCTTACCATTCAAAAACTTTTGACTGGTAGTGTATGTGCCAAGATATTTAAAGTGATCAACAATCTCAATATTATGAATAGAGGACTCATATTTTAGCTGAAAGCAGTGGTTTGAGTTTTAAATGTCTTGATGATAGATTTATTACAGACACTCAGCTTTTGAATCCACAAGATGTTAATTGATGGGCTGGAGTCATGATGATTACTTCTCGGATGGCCTGAGGCTGCATAAATTCAAAAATTTTTCATTTTGGGTGAAATATTATTTTAATGACATTTAAAGGAGTAGGATTTTCAGTGAATTACAGCATTAATCTCCCTCGCACAAAACTATAATATCACTTCGGTTGCTTTTTGGTGCCTGAAATACACTGGTCACATATAGTCACATGCTTTAATTCTGTGGGGAAAAAATAATAAACATTGTGCCTTTTGCAGGAGAAAGAAACTGGTTAAGTTCTGGAGCGATGTAAAGGTGAGTAAATGATGACAAAATGTTTATTTTTGGGGGGTGAGCTATTCCTTTAACTGAAGATGTTCTTGCAGAAGACATGCAGCCCACCACAAGCTTGATTTTTGTGGCGGACTTTAGGACCATGGAGAGTTCTCCCACAGCAGCGAGCGCACACAGCCCGTCTTGAAGAGGAAACCCCCACAGGAGCTCTAGCTGCCGGATACCTGAGACATCTCAAATCATCCCTCTGACCGACGAGCGCACGGCGCGCCACGGAATGCGCAGGAGCGACCGACTGTCCGCTGGACGAGGGCGCGCGGTCAAGCCATGGGTCCTTCTTCAGCACCTTTGAGTTCTTAATGCATTATGATGTCCTAAAGTCATAGAGACCCCTGGAAATCCTTTGAATTCTCCTTAAGGCAGCGTCTGTATTGGAATAAACTATCAGCTGGTGAATTTCACTGTTCGGATGGATGATTTGGTCAGATTCCTCATTCATCGTAATGCGCGTTCATTCCGTTTCCAAGTGTCTTATTGACTGACCGCGGATCAATTTTTGGACGTGGGCTGACGGTAAGCTCGAGCTCTGATTTAGTTACCCATGCGAAGTTTGAAGTGTGTGTTTTTGGAGAGGTTTCATGGTGATGCGGGGGCGGCGAGTTGATTTGCCTCGGCTCGTGAAGATGCTCTCTCCTTTACAAAATATCGAAATCGAGTAAATGTGGAGTTTGACGTTTAAATAATGACAACTCATTTTCATCAAGGCAGAATTGTAAAGTGAGACCTGTCAGCAATATGTACGGTTCATATTTCACCTAAATTTAATAAAATAAATGGGCAGTTATGTTTTGTGAAAGAAGACAATGAGCCTTATTTTCTATCAGTAGGATCTATTTGTGTTGTGACTATAATACACAAGACCCCCTCACCCCCCATCTCATTATTTTAATGCGAAAAAAATAATTATATAGCTGTAATTATATAAAAGTAAAGTGTGCTCTTTTTTTGCTGTCCTACTTTTATACTACTTATCAAGGTGAGGTGTCTGGGCAGGATGTTTCTTATTAGGCTACTGTATTACAGTATGCGACTCCAATAAGAACCTTCACTGAGATTAATGAGAATTATAAACAAACTAATAAGTAAATCATTAGATATGCTTCAAAAAAATGGCACGATGTAGAAACGTCTTAATGGTTCTACAAGTACGCAAATATCTATATAGTTTTTTTCTTTTTTGTAATTTATGGCTAAATATAACACATATATTTGTTGTAAGGATTTACCCACACCTAAAACAGCAGTTCAGGTGGGAATCAGTTAAGATCTCCAAGAGAGAAGAGGACTTTTCATTCGCGCAAAACAAGGTTTTAATCGTGGGTTTTTCATTATTGACAAAACGACTGGTTTAACATTTTATTCCAGTTGTGCGGTCTGTTGGTAAACCACTGTAATATATAATCACGTTTTGGTTTTGTCTGACTCCAAATAAATTTAGAAAACGCGATGTGATGTGCGGCACCGTTTGAGATTGCTTGTTTAAAGGCGGTGTTTGCGGGAGTATTGCACCCTCCTGCGATGGTACGGACAGAACACACGCACACACACACACACACTCTCTCTCACACACACTGCAGTGGCGTCTGATCACAGTCTGCAAGAGAGTGAGCGAGAGAGAGAGTGCGCATGAGAATCTGTGCCGACACCGGCTGGTACACATTAGACCTCTCGTGGGCTTTCCATACTTGAAATTGTAAACCCAGGGTCATTTTTATTCCTGGGTTAACTGAATCCCTGCTGAGTTATCTTGTTCAGTGTTTCCCACTGCTCATTTAATGCCCTGGGTTAGTCATTAATCCTGGGTAGTCAGGTTATGAAATTTCACTCTTCACATTTGTGAACAGCGGGTTATCGTTCTTATTTGCATATTGATGGGGTCAGTAACACTGATTGGACAAATACGGCACGCAACCTGTCGTGTGAACTTTTCAGACCAAATGTTCTTTCTTTCTCACTTTTAGAGGTAACATTTTCCAGAAGCTTAAATTAAGTGCATGCAAGTTTATGTGGCATTAATATTTACTGAGGCAAGCAATTGTTTAGTTTATGATTGGTTGACTTTTGCTAAACAACCTAGCATTCTAAAACCGCATTATTGGGCTTTCCATGCTTGAAATTGTTAACCCGGGTTCATTCTTAACATTGGCTAAACCTAATCCTGGGTTATTATTTCACACTGTACGTTTTTAAAAGATGAGTCGACGTTGGCTACGTATTTGCATATTTATGAGGTTAGTAACATTGATTGGACAAATACAGCGCGCACGCTGTTTTAATAACTGCTTGTGCATCTGTGTAAATGTCGCCACGTTGATTTTCCCTGGTTGTCTTAAGCCTTATAAAACACACAGCAAAAACATTACTTTCTTATTATCACTGGTTAATGCATCCCTTCACCGTGGAGACTAAACATAACACCAAAGTTTATGCCACATACAAAGCTCATGAATATTTAATGTGTTAAAATCTCTTCGTTTATAATTGGTTCTCTGTTGCTAAACAACTCACTGTAATATTTCAGCACCACATCGTTTCTCACTACATACCAGCAGTTTGTTAAATGTCAGCACTGCGAAAAAACCCTAAAGCAGGGCTTCATAACCCAGGGTTAAAAGCCTTACTAACCCTCTTTCGAAATAAGTGTGAAAGTTGCTTAACCCAGGGTTAAAAGTGGCCATAACCCAGTTAAGCGTAGCATGAAAAGCCTTTTGGCTGGCCTAGTGTTGCTGTTACAATCCAAGACTCATGTGAGAACACACCCAAGGCGTGAGGATTACGCTCGTCACGGATGCAGATTCATAACCTCACGTTGCCCTTTTTTTTACCTCGTGCCACTTGCAAAAATTCTCAACCGAACGCATGGACTTCCTCCATTTGATGCATTATCAGTATAAACAAGCCCATCTCCTAATGCTAATGATTACTTTAGCTTATTCCCCCAAACGTGTGCCTAGAATACACAGATGAAACGTTGGCGAAAATTGTCTTTGACAGCGCCATTGACTCCTCTTAAAGGAACTGTCACTCAGGTTTGAATGTGGTGTGGGGCACAGCCCGGGTTTATTGTGTCATTGTGTGTGCGGTTATAAAGAATGCATCGAGTCCCATGGTGGGGCTCCTATTGCCTAGGGTGAGTTTGAAGATGGACCAATACACACTTCCCTACTTATGTTTCCAAAGAGATCTGGCTATAGCGCATGCCATTACCGGCGGCGCTTGGATGGCCTATTAATAAACAAGGCATGTTCTGTCATGGGCTTATACTGAATGGCCAGGGGCATCGGTTAGCCACTTGTCGATAAAATCTGTGAAGTAGAATCTGCGTAAGAACCAATACATGTTAAAATGCACTTTGATGTGATGCGGCCATTTGACTGTGAGTGGTGCTGAAAGAACAGCTCCCTTTTTCAGTGAACTACAACACATCTGTCAGAACCTTCTCTGCCTTGATATATCAGCAGGTCAACTCACGTATCACTAAAATGACAAAACCACTATGACTGATGCCCCTGATCTGTGGGAAGCTAAAAGTAACGTCTGTGGCATTCTGATAAAAGCATGTATGCGTAATTTAAAGCCTGCTTCACAGAATCCACACTCAAATTGAACTCCATGTTGCACTTCTGTGTGTGTTGTGCTTTTAAATTTGTTGCAGAGCCAGTCGTTGCTGTTAAGTGGCTCAAATCTTGGATGGGGTTAACTGTAGAAGTTCGTAGGTTTCCTGAGTGTTTACATGTATGAAATATACTTGTATTGTTTTCCCAGCGAATAAAACGCACTCATGAGACCCCCCTCCCGGTTTCTTAGGGACCACTTTACTGGGCACAATATCAATAAGAAGCTTGTCGCTATCTGTGTGTATGTGTGTGTTTGTGTGCATAATGAGGAGAGTATGCTGTGGGAAAGCCCTCATTATAAAACAGTTTGAGCTCTCAGGCCATTAAAGTCAAGTACAGCGAGTCAGGAAGCGAGTAGAGGATACTCAGGTGGATTGCTAGATGATTGAAACAATAAGCTCATTTTCTATTGTCTTGTTGGGAATGACTGGTATTGGAATCCGTTGGGTTGAGGGCTCTTGTCAGCTCTCGTCCTGGTGATGGTTGTGACCTGCACTCCATGCTGATTGATTGGGTCTCAAAAGAATAGTGATCAATTAGTAATAAGAGAAGAGAATGCATTGATTTGGGTTGGTGAGAAGTTGCTGGTCTTTTGGGAAAGTCCACCGTGGTTTCCTGACCTTGTCAGTGCTCTTTACGTTTGGAGCGCACCTGTGGAGGTGAAGCGTTTCGCAACAAAGATCTAGCATCCTGTATTTTCATAACACATGTAGGGAATTTCAATTTGAAGGACGTACAAACAACACATACACGGCAATGAATAAATACAATGAGTTCATTTATTTGTATATTTGTGTGCGCGGAATATGCAAGTCGAGTCGCATTGACGCATGCACGCAAACTCATTTACCGCTGGTTTTCCTGTTGCTGATGAAGTCTGACATGTAATCTTTCCTTGTTTTTTTTTTTCTCTAGCTCTCTCCCTCTCTATTACTGTCACTTTCTCTCTCCCTTAAGACTGTCAAACTGTCAGAATCCTCACTGATTCTCACCGAATAGTACTGAAACCTGCAGTGTGTGAATCCTTATGAGTGTGTGTTTGTGTAGACCCAATTTAGTCTCATATGTAAGGGCGTCTGCAGTACAACTAGAGTTTTCGGTTTTTACAGCACTTCCTACATTGATTTTACTCATGAAATTGCTCTGAATGCTTCTGAAACACCAATGTTCGTTCATATATTCATTATTGATTTCAGATCGATGGTAAAATTTAACACCTGGCCTCAAAGTTGATTTTATTCATGTGGCTTATAGTGGCTGCAGTTTGAGAGAAGCGTCATTTTGACTCTCTCTCACCATTTAACCTTGAAGTATAAGCTCATGACAAACGCGATGGATTCTTGGGCGGACAACCTTTGATAGAATTGGGAATCTGCCTCAATTTTCAGTCCTCTCCTTGTAAATGAGATGGTGCAGTCATTTACATTGGCGAAACTACGTCAGGAACCTAGACATCGGTTAGAAAAGTAGTTCCATAATGACAATCACAGTAATTCTGAAAGCATTGGTCAGGATGAAGATTTGGAGTGAGCTAGAATGCTAATTTCCCAGAGGAAAACACAGAGAAAAAGACAGATTTAAACACACTGTACAGTGGGGTTCTGTAGTCAGACCGCTAGTGACAATTCAATGCGATACTTTAATTTCAAATTGTAGTAGAATAGCATTTTGAGGGGGAAAATTTAATTGGAAAATTAATGACATGCAGAATGTCTTCGTATTTGGTTTGTTCTGCTTTAATGACAGCAGCACTTGAGCTGACACGAACTCCGCGAGAAAATCCTGATGATCAGCATGATTTGAGAATTTTCCAAAGAACATCTTATGCTTAAATGCAAGAAAAATTTCACCTTTTGTACAAAGGAATTCAAATGGTCAATTTGACAAATTTGCTCATCACTGACCTAGACCTCTTAAGTATGTATCATTCATTTTTTGCTTGGAAAAAGATTTCCGATGTGGTCTCAGACCCCACATTACATATTCGTTTTTAATGAATCAATTACAAGCTTTAAATAATAATACGCTGTAATTGCAGTGGTTTTTGAACTTTTGAACAAAGCAATTGTAGGATGTTGCACATGACACAGTGTTCATTAAAATTAGCCAAAGCATATTATGAACATGTCAGATCTTTTAGCTAGTAAGTATCAAGTATGTCCTTCTGAAACTGAAATTATTGCTGCACTTTGTTGCCTAATTCAAAACACAGGCATAGGGTATGATTTGGATTTAACTAGAGGTTGGCTATGTTAAAAATGTACTGTGCTTTTATAGGTATTTTTGGAATTAGATTGGTTGGGACACTGGAGTATCATTTGCTGAGTAATGGCATTGATAATGCTGTGTACTGCCAGACATTATTGGACTTTTTGTCTTTGTGAGGTTTTTCTGTTAATGATACCCTAAATGTTTGCAGAAGTTATTGTCTCTTCTTCTCTCTCTTCAATTACAATGTATTCACATGAGGTAAATTCAAATAGGCTTTATGAGCATAAAATGTTACTGCTCAGAAGCAATTTTCTGAACACTTGAAGCTTAATGGAGTTTTCAGTTATTTTTCATTTAATCTTAAAATTCATCTTCTGTTAGAATCAGACTAGTAAGACAATTGTTTACATACAATAGCACAGAGCCATTAATATGAATGACATGGCTCAGATAACTTGGCAAGAATTAGATGAGAAAGTTGGAGTTCATATTGAAATCTCTGACGTTTCATTGCAGTAACTTAGCAAATCGTGCTGGTTGAGAAGCCGTCGAGTGCCTCTTCTGAAACTCAAGAGGGAATACTTGTGAGATTACTGGGGTCTTTTTCAGCAGACAAGACTGAGAAGCAGGAGACTGAAACGGCTTAACCAACAATAGTATTCTCAATTGTATATTAACTCAAACAGTAAACTAGAATGTATTGATTGAAACTGATAATTAACATACAAATTGCTATGGCCCCACGGCTCACTTCTTCATTTCATGTCATGTTTTTGTGACACAACTCGTTTCAGCGCTTTTTTATGTATGTGCACCAGTGTTTAGAAACACTGCGTCTATGAAACATCAGTCATAGTTAATGCAAATTTGTCAAAAGTAGATCTACATAATTGAATACACAAATAAAATGTTTAGGTCACAACAGCATCTGTTTCTGAATAAATTCAGCATTTATTGATTTGGCATAATTGGTGTCTAATTTCAAAGCTTATTAGCACAGCCTACTCTACTAGAATGGTAAGATTCTTTTATATTGTTCTAACAAATTATATAATTCGCTAGAGTCAGAATATAAAAATACTTGGAAATTAAAAACATGATGCTTCTAATTCCTGGCACATACACATTGTATAATTTTCTATTATCATCCATGCACAGCTAGTATAAATTCAGTTTGGTTTAGTCCACAAATCTTGTATGCAAATTGTATATTATCCAAGGTACACATTTCTAGTAATTGTGCAGGTAATTCTCATATTGTATTTTCAGAAAGTTTTGGAATATTTGTTGTCACTACCGAAATGCAGTAATACAATTTTAACAATATTTCAAGTGTAATTTATGATGTATTTTGAAAAGGCATAAAGTTAATCATACTGATTTCAAACTTAAGGATTCATTCGTTTAAAAATGCATTGAACCAAACACTATCATAACATCTTAGCTGATATTTCAGTATACTTTATTGTTGACAAAACATCCCACATTTTCAGTAGTGACAATAATGTTTTGGTAGCGACCACAACATATTACAGATTATAGAATTAACTCACATACTAAAACCTACAAAAACAAACCAAAATACTACAAATTTGCATAACTGTACTAAAACCGTCTTTATTTTTCCATTTTTGTCTCTACTGAAACAGTGATGACATTTCGATAGTGACCATTTTAGATACTTTTGAACCTTGCTCAAAAATGCTAATCAGCACATGGTTAGCTAGCACAGTTCTTAACAGTTGTACACACATAAAACCGAATTGTTATGGAATAACACCCAAAAAATGTGCTCAATTGCAGAAAAAAAATGTTTGGTAGTGACGTTCTTTAAAATTACACACAGATTTTCAAACTTTTGAATACATTTACCTCAAAATGATGGTCCCTATCTACTCACAGCTTGTATCTATGAGAGATTAGGGACACAGGAATTTCCTGATCATAAATGTAGGGGTGTAGTTAAAATAAGTCTCAGCCAATGGACTAAAACAGACACTGTTTCGGTAGTGACATGAAAATCCGGGACACATTTTCTTTACAGAAAGTTTCATAATTTACAAGTTATTTTTAAAAACAACAATGGAGTGAAATGCAAAAATTATTGAGATTTAGGGGTTAGAGTTTGGGTTTGTGACAGCCACCTCCCAATTGAAGGTACCCAAAAATTATGATTTTATATATATTAGTTTACTGGTATTTTTAAAATTATTGTGGGTTTTAATAGATAATAGAAGGATCTTGGCAAACATGTAAGATTTGAAAGCTTAAATGCTTTTTAAATGTGTTGTTTGGTTGTGGGACAGCAGTTTGGACCAATTCTGTAGAATGGCCCATAGAGCTGTAATTTTTCATGCATTGCAGCGTAGTTTGATTCTTGCATAAATAGCTCATTTGACTAATTCATCCATTCATGATGTGCCAGTGGCAGGTTTCCCACTCATGAAAAACCAGAGAATTATAAACCGGTGATCTCCAGGCCTGTAAAAGTCATGGAAGTCAATTAAATCTCAAAAGTCATTGAAAATTCTACAGCGAGCATAAAAATCTTTCTATAAATATCATTATGTTCTTCTGTAGCCAGCGTGAGAGTAACGGCCTTCAAATCTCACAGCGCTTTAACGAGAAGATGTCGAATCAGCAAAGTTTTTCAAGCTTCAAAAACAACTGCAATAGTCAGTAAGAGTGGAAGCCCTGCAGATATATACACCTTTCATCATGTAAAGTCATGTCAGACGTAATTTAAATTGAAAACCTTACGTTTTCTGCACATAGCTCTTTTCTTCTCTCCCATTGCTATCCATTATCTTTGCTGGCCCTTTGACCACCTATTATCTTGTCTTTTTTTTGGACTCCTGACTGAGAATGAGTGTGTCTGGTGAGGGGATTAGTGGTGCTGTGTCTGGAGGTGGTGTAGGAGAGCAGTAATACTCAATAATTAATCACCATCAGCAGCGCAGAGCATGGAAGAGTACTCAGGGGTCCCTTGTTAGCCGGGGCCGATCAGTGAAGTGTGAACAGTCTGCAAGCCTCTTAAACCACATACACACCTGATCAATATTCTGAATTTCAATTCACGCTAAGGGCACGGAAAGACCGTTATATGAGTGTTTTCTGACTTTTCCATGGCTGTGGTGTATAGTGAGGGTAGTGCACCTGTAGTCAAGGTTACATGTGCACTAACAAGTCCTTGTCATAAAAAAATCTTTCAGGAGTCCATATTTGAGTCTATATTTATTGTTTCTCATTTCCTGCTTTCGCATTCAGTCACGCACACACACACTTTATGCCCCCGAGCGTGTTCGACTTCTACTCTGATATTTGGCTGGCACGAGAAAGCTGGAACTGCCACAATAAATAATGGAGTCCACAAGGACCGGCTTGGTCTTTATCTTTTTCCCCCCGCCTCGTTCTTTTACAAATACGAGCCCACACCTACAAATACGCACATGCACACACGTCTGTTTGGCTCCGTCATATATGTACTGTCTGAATATAGATGTGGCTCAGGTTGTCCTTGAGTCATTCGTTCTGCTGTCTCGTACGTGTGTGTGTGGGGGTTTTTAACGGTGTGTGTATCTCTGTTCATAACGCAGCACTCTTCCTCCAGGGGCACTGTTATATTTACCGCATGGTAAATGTGTTGACTGTCAGGCCTGGAGATGTGGAGAGTTTAAATTGGATTAAATCATAAAATCACCACATCAATCATTCACAGCTGGGCCCGCCGCCACACGCCTGTCCGTGTGCATGTGTGTGAGCGACCGTACATGTGTATGTGGATATTAGCTGCAATGAGAAATGAGGAAGACCTTCTGTGTACGCCTCTAACTGGACGGTGATTGAATTGGCAATTGTGAGAGGCAAAAAAAAGCAGCGCTCATAAGGACTGATTTGATCTTAAAAGTGTTCAGTCTGGCAGACGATTAGATGGCTGTGTGATTTAACAGGTGACTGAATGATTGGGGATGATTAGTGTTATTTGCTAAGTCGAGCATCTCTAGCATCCCTTTTTAAAAAAGCGTTAACCCTAAGGCTTGAAATATGGCTCATAACTCATCTCACACTGTTTGTTTGTACTACCTTGAATCATGCAGTTTGTTGAGGAGAGGCATGTTGTTACTTTTCTAGGCAAATGAACTTGAAAATATATATGCAGAAGAGCAAATAAAATTATATGGTACATAATATATAAATTATGTATAATTTACCTATTTTTTCTTATGCCCCAGTTACATGTTCAGGGTGTGTAAGGGTGGACCTTCAATGCTTTATTTTTTTTTTTTTCTAAAAATTTTATGTTTTTAAATGATTCACATAGTGCAAATTCATACGAAATCAACACCTTGTGAAATAATTACATTTTCCTGTGAGATCTGGTTGACCATATTTCATTTTATGTAGTAATTTAAAGGAAGAATTTGTTATTTACTTACTCTTATGATATAGCAAGCTTATAGTATTGTAGGGCTGTCACCATTCCGGTCAAGGCTAGAAGGGAAAATGCTGGAACATCAATATAGCATAATTTTTGTCACACTGTACAACAATAATTACTATTTTTCATTATTGTATAGTGGGAGGTTTAGGGTTGGGGTAGGTGTAGACAATAATGAAACACAATCTAATAGGTCCATTTTTAAAAATACTCAATTGCATTTTGCCCGTGTCAAGTTCTGGCAAAATACTGGAAGTGGCGCATTCCATGGACGGGAATCCATGAAATGCATTATTAGACCATTTCCCAAGGCTGCATGATATATTAAACCCATTTAAAAACCATAATAAAGCATAATTCAAAAATACTCAGATGCAATTAAATAAATATATGCAAACACAAGAGAATACATAAATATTTTCAATATTTTTCAATATGGCAGCGTTTATCGTGATTTCAAAATAAAAGTTTAAACCTTCATTCTGAGTTTACATGTTGTAATGTCCACATATTCAAGAAATTACAGTGGCTGTAGCATTTCTGTCATAAAGAAATTGCCAAATATTAAAGATTAAGTGGACATTTGCATTAAATGTTGTTGAGTCAGTATTAAACAAGGATAAGGTCACAGAGTAGTGTAAAAACAATCATCAGGCCGTTGGCGCCCTCGTTATACATAATGTACATTAGTTCTATTGTTTATAATACATAATGTATTTTAACAGTTTTGTTCAGTAAAACCATATGATTACTTGCTTTTGATACTTTATTTGAACTAATTATGTAATGCTATTATATATGTTTTTAAATCATTTTAAAGGCTATCATTCACTTATGTCTATTTTTATTACTACAAAAAAATGAATTATAATTATCAGATTATTCGATTAATCGTCAGAATAATCAACAGATTACTCGATTACCAAAATAATCGTTAGTAACAGACCTACTTTTATGACATAGCAAGCTTGTATGTAGGGCTGTTACAATTCCTCGATTCGACTCGAGTACTCAATTTTAAAAAATCCTCGATTGCATTTTGCCCGTGTCAAGTTCCGGCAAAATACCGGAAGTGGTGTATTCTACAGACGAGAATCCATGAAACGCACTATTAAACGTTTTCCAAGGTTACGTGATCTATTAAACCCATTTAAAAACTCAGATTCAATATGAACACAGAAGAATACATCAACATCTTTCTCAATATGCTAACTGTTCATCGCGATTTCAAAATAAATGTTTAAACCCTCACTCTGAGTTTACATGTGTTGATGTTTACATATTCAAGAAATTACAGTGGCTGTAGCATTTCTGTCGTAAAGAAATGGCCAAATATTAAAGATTAAGTGGACATTTGAATTAAATGTTGTTTAGTCAATATTAAACAAGGATTAGATTGTGCAGTAAAGTGTAAATACAATCGTATTGTTTATAATATATTATGTATTTTAGCAGTTTTGTTTATTAAAATCATATGATTACTTGCTTTTGATGCTTTATTTGAACTACTTATTGCCTCATTATTATTATATATGTAAAAGCTTTTTAAAAGCTATTATTTGCTTAGGTCTGTGTTTATTACCACAAAAAAAAATAATAATAATAATAATAATTACCCAATTATTCGATTAATCGTCAGAACAATCAACAGATTACGTGATTACCAAATTAATCATTACTGACAGCTCTTTGTTTCTTGCACTGGTTGTTGTTTTCTATGCAACTGTAATAAATGTGGACAGGAACTTTTAAGCTTTAAAATGGATGATAAAGCACCATAAAAGTATCAAAAATATCCCATAAAAAAGCCCACATTGTAATGAACAGATTGAAGTTGAGATTCACTGAGTGAGCTGAATTGACCGTCAGATTTGTTAAAGAATCACTCAGACCGTTTTTGTGAAATGGATTAACCAATTCATTGAAGACATCTGACTTGAAAGGACGATTAATTCACAATTTAGACATTGCTGCATCTTGGATGAAAACATCCAAGGGCGGATGTCAAGATTTTTAGTCAATTGCCTAAATGGGTCTGTTCCAGAACAGTCCTAAGAAATGTACCTTTTGTGCTTTACAGAGGAAAGAAAGTATTTCGGGTTTGGAACAGCATGAGGACGAGTAAATGTTGACAGAATTTTCATTTTTTGGTGAACTATCCCTTTAATTAAAGCTGTAAAAAGTGATCTCATACGCATTAACTGGTGGCTGTGAAAATGTGAAATCTTTATATTCTACCTTTTCTCATTTCTCTCTCTCTCTCTCTCTCTCTCTCTCCTCTCTCAGAACCCTGAGATTATGTGTGGGAGAGGGATGATAAGCCCTTTAAAGAGATCACAAGAGCACTCTCTCTCTTTCACCCCTTTGCCTTTTTAATGCACGCACACACACACAGAGACACACAAACACTCCCACACACACACACAAAATAAAGTCTATTAACCTCTCAAATGCTACTGTTCCTGATGGGATTTAGGCCTTCCAGTGTCTGAATTTGGCATGCAATTCATCATCAGTAGAATGTTATTGTAAGATAATTACGGATGAAGAGGAAGGGTTTGCACACACTTATTAAGTTTACATTAATTATTTGAAAAAAGACGGGAAGCAGGGAATATAGGTGTTATTTGATTAGATATAACAAGTCTTGGAGGGAATTCCAAGAATACCGTCTTGCTGCAGGGAGTAATTTAGAGGTCTGCGTTAAAGTGACAGAAGCAGTGCATCATGGGGGAGTCATGTGACAGGACTGTGAAATGAATTATGAACCTGAAATGATGTTAAGGTGCTTTATCAGCTGGAGACTTCGAATAAAACTGTAAACAGAGGTGATTATGGGTGCTTGACATGTGTATGTAGTACTTGTGTTTTGACAAATGTATTTGTCACACTGTAGGGCTATTTATATTAAACATTTGTTAAAATGGTGAAAAACAGTTAGATCAATTAAAATCCTTTAATGTAGTATTTACCTAAAATATTGATGTTGGAAAAAATGTTCATGTTCCTCATTAACCATCCATATATATATTTGCCTTTGAATCCAGTTACCAAACTCTGTGCCTCTTTATTAATTAATATTTCAGTCAAATTTGGGTTCAATAGACTTCAGACGCTTGCACGCAGCATTCAGATATCAAGTTGGCCCCTCTGATCGCTCTCATCATTATTCTTACACTTTAAAGGGAGATGAATACACTAAATCATTACTGCCTATCTTTTTTTTAGTTCTGACCTCTTTGTTAACGAGTTTGTTAATTAATTCTCTTAAAATGTTACGCACCCAGAGTTCCTTTTAATAATCGTGCGTGCCCTACATTACTCAAACGTTTGAGCTTTAGAAACACCCATGAAAGGAGAGAGGACAACGGAATCAGTGTGTGCTTATTCTGCAATGGGAATGGTTTGGACCCCCTCTGAAAACAGGCTTCTGTAACCTCTCAGATGGGAGAATTGTATGGACATTGTGCACAGACAGCAAACAGAGATTAAAATAGATTTCAAATATGAACACAGAACTAAGGTGATTGAGTGGCTTCGTGGGAAGGCAGAGAAATCAGATAAAATATGAAGAAGTCATACTTTAATATGATTTGACCAAGAAAGAAATGCTTGAAGATTGTATCTCTCTTAGCTTTGTATCACACATATACATATATATGGAGAAAGTAAGAAGGCAAAAATGTCTGTATTCCAGAAAAATTAAATTTTGCAGACTTTACAGATTATTGCTAGAACTTTGTACATAGAGAGAGTATAAGGAGAGCAGAAAATTACAATAAATACACGCAAGCATGTATTTGGGGGGCATTTGCCATTTTCATTATGACATGTATTGCTACACATGATGTGTGAAATTTGAGGTGATTTGAGGTACTGTTAATATTTTGCCTTTAATGTGCCCCCCCCCCCCCCCC
>JAHKKF010461796.1:0-13635 GCA_019740295.1 Labeo calbasu | reverse complement strand
CAAATACACAAAAATGCTGAAAAACCAAAGAAACTGTGGGACCTGAAGGATTTTTCTGAAGAACAGCAGGCAGTTTAACTGTTCAGGACAATCAAGGGACTCATGAACAACTATCAATAAACAAAAAAAAAAGTTTGAGGACAGAAAGAAATTAATACTTTTAATACTTTTAATCAGAAAGGACACATTAAATTGATCAAAATTGACAGTGAAGGCATATAAAATGTTGCAAAAGATTTTTGTAAAAAAAGAAATGCTGTTCTATTGAAATTGGTATATATCAAGAATCCTGAAAAAAAACCTACCAAGGTTTACAGAAAAATACAGCACGTGTTGTCAACTTTCATAATAATAGGGCCCTATGAAATCCTTAATATTTGTTCCCAAATTCAGTTTTATTTTTATCCAAATGTAGTTTTTTTTTTTTGCTCTAATTTTTCTGGATTCCACTTTTTTCTTTTTTCTAAACTTTGTTTTAATGGTTAATCAAAAAGCATGTCTAATTAATTAAAATTATGAAAATTACACAAATTAACATCAATTTATTAAAAGTTTAGCAAAAATGAATGAAATCAGTTTTACTTTTTCCCCCCCCCCTCACAATTCATTTTTATTTTTACCAAATTCAGGTTGCCATTTTAATGGTTGCTGTAAATTTAAATAAATCAAAAGCATGTCTAATTAATTGATTTTATAAAAAATGAATTTATTATCATTTTGTTTCTTTTTTTCAGAAATGCTGTGTTGCGCATTTACATTTTCATGGTTAAAAAAATCAGTTAAATCATTTTTCAGGTAAACATTCCTTTAAGTTTCTGTTTGTATATGATATGACAATAGTTTTTCTCATACCAAATGGTAAAATGCTCATAAAGTGACTCTCAGAGCAGTTCTAGAGATTATGTTCACGCGTTTACCTTCTCATATACTGAGGCGCCAGAGGCTGAAAACATTGCACGCGTCATGCACAAAACAGTGCGTTTGCGCTATTCATTCACACAGAGACACACAGAACATGCGGGATTCATATTTAAATTGTATTTTTGTGACTTAATATTCCCAAACAAAATTTCGTTAACATTCCACATTACATAGTAAATTCCATTTTTATGTCTAGATTCTGCGAATCTGTCCTTGTTTTCCGCATCACAGAAATCAAACGACCCTATAAAAATAAATGTTTCTTGAGCACAACATTGATCAAATTAAATGCAGCTTTAGCGAAGTAAAAAAAAAAAACATCTTATCGACCCCTAACTTTTAAATGGTAGTGTACATAACTACTAAATGGACAGGCCTACTATTTAAGGTCGGGTACCATAATCCATTGGGCAATTCTGGAAACACAAGGAGCACATTCACTCCTTGTTCCAGTACCACATCCAATCCAAAAGCACTGGCAGAATGAGCCTAGATTTAAAATGCCACTCTTTTTGGATTCATTCCAGCTGACCCCAGAGATTACAAGTGACGGTGGCGGCTCTCAAAGTTACTTTAAACACGTGAAGTCAGCCAGCAGACACTTTGGTGCCTGGGCAATCTGATTGTGGGCATTAACATCGACACCCTCATGAGAAAGTGGCACCCTTCCAGACGTTTATGTACGAGTCGCTCAAAGGAGGTGTCGGCGCAGCACAAAAGCTGTAATTTTCAGGAAAATAGTCTTGTATCTGAGGAAAGCCTGTGCCAGCAGAGGCTGTTTATGCACAAGGATGTTTGATTGAGCTAATGGCGACGACCACAGGGCTGTAATTTTCCTCCTCTGCGAAGCTGCTATAAAACCTTCAGCTAACGGAAGGATAACAAAGCACATTCTTCCCTTTCTGCATCATTTAAAGCCACTAAATCATTCAAAGCGTTTCTCTCATCTGAAGAGGACTCAGTTTCTCAAACGCTCTAATGACATTGCGTCTGTCTACTCATAAGGGCAGGATTTTGGACAGTGGGCTGACTAACTGACAAGGTTCAATCTATACTACTGTTAAAAAGTTTGGGGTTGGTAAGAATTTTTTTTTTTTTTTCACCAAGGATGCATTTATTTGATCAAAAATACAGAAAAAATAGCCTGAATGTGAAATATTGCAATTTAAAACAGTTTTCTATATGCCTAAAAAATAGTAAAAATAAAATAAAATAAAAATAAAATACTGCCCCAATGTTTTTAAACTGTAGTGTATTTTTCATGTAGAGTTTAGGTTAGAAATTGTGCTCACATTACCAGCGTCACTATATCTAAACCAGTACAAACCAGTTTTAAGACCAGCATCCTACAGTCCACAAAGCAAAGGCAAACGAAGCTAAAATAATCTTGTGGTCCAGTCACTTTCTGTGACTGCTCATTTTAATGACCATACCATTCCTGTCTTCCCATCCTTCCCTACACTCCCCCACTCTCATTCCTTTATCCAATTTAGCTCCCATGCACCCATCCAGGTAAAAAGGGGGTATCTATCTCTCTCCACGCAGGAGGGCGTAATTAATTTTGACAAGCCCTCTGACTGACATTTGGCATTTTGTGTGAGCACACACACGCTGTCAAAGAGCTTTGGAGAGAGAAGAATATGACTTTACAAAGGGCACCTGTTCAAATGAGCAGAATGAGATATATTAATACATCACACCAGAGAAGAAACATGCTGAATCTTATTACACACCTTCGCTACAAACATCTTAATGAGAAAAAGAAACTGTACACTCAAAACAAACAAACAAACAAACCTATACTACTAAGAGAACAATAATTAATGAGTCTTTCTGGTTTTGACTGTCAGATATGAATTGTGTGCATTGTTCAGAGTTTGTCCTCTGTAATGATCCTGGTGGAAATTTAGAGAGGAAAAAAAAATGGGAAAAAGCAGGAATGTGCATCGGATGAGCGCACACACATCCATTAAAAGGTTTCCGAGCCATCACTCACTCCCTCCGTTTTTGGCGTTTGATCGAGGGGAGTATGAACGCATCCTGCAGGATGTTGCGGCAGGTTTGAAAAGCTTGTCAGAGCTGACCCAATTCACCGCTGTACATTTCTGAGAGTCTCAGCAGAACCTTGCTCAAGGTCTGTAGTACACCATCAACTGCTGTTTTAAAAGCTAAATACACTCTACAAAATTAAAAAGGGATATCCAAATAATGGCCACTAAAAATCTGGATTCAAAGATGGCAAAAAAATAAATAAAAATGAATGAATAAATAAATAAAATAGAAAAGCTAATAATCTGATTATTTTAATAAGGAAACCAGTTTCTGCCACTGAATTAAAAATAAATAAAAAAATAAGGTAATTGCGACTTTTTCTCTCACAATGCTGAATTTTTTTCCCTCGTAAACGTGAGTTCAAATCTCCCAATTATGACTTTTTTTTTCTCTCAGACTTGCAAGAGATAAACTCACAATTTGAGTTTTGTGGCATTTGCAATTGTAAGATGTTCACTCGCAACTGCAAGAAATCAAGTCATAATTGTGAGATAAATTCACAATTCTGACTTCTCTCAAATTTGAGTTTATATCTTGCAATTCTGACTTTTTTCTCAGAATTGTGAGACTTTTAATTCTGAAAACATATCAGTCTTTTTCCCCCCCAGAATTGTACTTTTTTAATTAGCAATTGTGTTTAACTAGTCTGAACTGCGAGACATAAACTTGCAATTTTGAGAAAAAAGTCTAAACTGCGAGATATAAACTTGCAATTGCGAGAAAAAATGAGAATTGCGAGATATAAATTTGTAATTGTGAGAAATAAACTTGCAACTCCGAGACAAAAGAATTGTAAGATATAAACTCGTAATTGTGAGAAAAAATTAAATTACGACATATAAACTCATAATTGCTAGATATAAACTTGCAATTGTGAGAAAAAAGTCAGCGTTGCAAAATATAACTGCAAGACATCAACTTGCAATTGCAAGAAAAAAAAATCTGAATTGTGAGATATAAACTTGTATTTCCAAGATAAAAACTCGTAATTGTGAGAAAAAAGTCTGAATTGCGAGATATAAACACGCGTTTGCGAGATATAAACTTGCAATTGCAAGAAGTCAAAATTGCGAGATATAAACTTGCAACTGTGAGAAAAAGTCAGCATTGCAAAATATAACTGCGAGACATAAGCTTGCAATTGCAAGAAAAAAAATCTGAATTGCGAGATATAAACTCATATTTGCGAGATAAAAACTCATAATTGTGAGAAAAAAGTCAGAATTGCGAGATATAAACACGTGTTTGCGAGACATAAACTTGCAACTGCAAGAAAAAAGTCAGAATTGTGATATAAACTAGCAAGTGAGAAGTCAGAATTTCGAGATACAAACTCGTAATTGAAAGAATCAGAATTGCGAGATATAAACTCGCAACTGCAAAAAAGTCAGAATTACGAGATATAAACTAGCAGCTGCGAGAAAAAAGTCAGAATTGCATAGTTATCTCGCAATTCTGACTTAATTTCTTGCAATTGCCGCAACATACTTTATAAGTCGCAATTTGAGTTTGTATCTTGCATCAATATATAAAATCCCATTGCGAAAAAAAAGTCAGAATTATAAGATAAAAAGTTGCAATTACTTTTTCCCCCCACCCTAACGGAAACTGGCTGGTTGCATTAAAATGTATGAATGTAAAGAATTATGTATGAATGACTTTACAAATGTTTCTGAATAAATACAAATTCAAAATGCTCATATTAACCTCCCTTTAGAAATGTACCAGAGGTTAAAGGCAGCAGTCTGTCTTAAGCAATTTGAATCAGATACTAATAGAAGATCAATATTAGAACAAGCAGATCTTTGAGTCAGCAGAACTTATATTATGGTCACACATGTACAGTAATGAGATTGCTCCATAATCGCCCACCACCGGCTGTCAGCTTGATGATTATATGATCCACAGCTCCAGAGAGAGAAAATTACAAACAAATAAATGAATATAAACAACGGCTCATTGACAAGGAACTCCCACTTGGAGTAGATGGGGGGAAAAAAAAAAAAAAAAAAAAAAAATCCTGCCTCTTTCTTCATGCCTTCTAACCCGCCGGGTTCAGTCTGATCCGTTTTAAATGTTCTGGCATGGCGCTGGGAACCCAGGACCGAGGGAATTCACCCACATGATAATTTCATTTAATTGGCCTCTGCAATAATTTCTGCACATTATGGTGACTGAAATGTGCCGATACTAATTATCAAAGAGAGAGACAGCTATAGAGACAGAACAAAAGAGAGAGAGAGAGAGAGAGAGAGAGAGAGAAAGAGGTGTTTCCTGGCATGAAACATGCTCTCAGATAATCACACTGAAAATGACTGAAGGAAATAAAGATAAAGTTCATAATCATTCATTTTTGGTTATGGAATCTCATAACCAAAAATGTGTCAATAACACACTGCACCTCTGGAAGCATCAGGATTGACAATGAAGTTCTATAGCAGAAATAAAATAAAAAAAAATAAAATAAAATAAAATAAAATTAAAATATTAAGAAAGATTCAAAACTTATTGTTCATGTTACTTCAAAGAAAAAAACTCTTATCCCCTTCCCTTCAGCCACCTAGATCCTGTTTGCTTTGTGACGCCCACTTTTCAAGATTCAATCAATTCCCAGTGACATAAATAAAGTTACAATCTTCCATTTTTTCCTCTTTAAATACCTTCTTCACTCACAAAAATTACATTACAGAAGTAAACTGGGTTGCACATTCTGTTTCAAGATTACATCCTCTCAGAGCGCTCAGTTTTGCCTAAAGGTAAAGCCTTTTATTGACCTCCTATAATTGTGCGCCTGCCCAGAGGTCAGGATTATTTCAGACTGAAACAGTAAATAATTGATCTGGCTTTGCTGAGGTCCAAAGGCTACTAGAAGTAAACCAACTTATTTATGTAGCACATAACACTGATATATGATTTTATCGGACTGGATGTGGCAGGGAAGGAGTGTATACAGATCCTCTATTCTGCCCCCATCCATTAAAATGTTAATGTGGACAATGAGGTTGATAGTTTATTAACACTCACCAATGGACAGAAAAACAGATAAGGGCAAAGAACAGGATGGAGAATCATAAAACGCATGGGAATAGGAATAGTCAGAAGTACACGAGGAGGAGAGGTTGTGTTGTATTTTATTTCCACTGATGGTGAGTAAGAAAACAAGAATCATACTCCTCAAGGGTCAGTGTGAGTCAGTGTGCGGAGACACACGGTGTTCACGGTAGCTTGCGTTTGGGTTCCAAGTAGACGAGGATTACAAGAAACCAAGATGCCTTTTTTTTTTTCCCCGAACTTCACACTTCAGCTCCAAAGCTGTCAGCATTAAAGGCCACTTAAAAGACATTTATTTACAGTAAAGGGCCCATGATCAAAAGTTCAGGGATGAATTTAATTTTAAATATGCATGTGATCATCTTCTAAACTTTCCTACGAAAGATGTTCTTGCATCTTCTTCACAATAATGACTTATTAATGAGTTGTTTATTTAGTCTTTTGACATGTTTCACAGTAATATCTAAAATCCTTAAAAGGTATTAAGACTTGTATGGCTTAATATAATGATCTCTCTTTCTGAAATATGAAGTAGAAAACCCATGAAAGATTTACGTTATCTAAAAAGGTTACATTCGGTGAGCTAATGGTGTAGAGCTGCAATGACTCCTAGATTCTATTTGAGTATTCGATTTGAATAAATTCGAGCGCATTTTGCCCATGTCGAGTATTCGGCAAATTACCGGAAGTGGCGCATTCCACATATTAAACCCATTTAACAATCATAATAAAGCATAACGCTATTAAGAATTCACAAACGCTACGATTCAATTAAATACATATATGTGATGTAGGTTTAATATATGCACTTTATTTACATGCGTGCAGGTTACGTACATGCTTGTCAAAATGGCTCCATTTACAGTAAGTGCTGCTACCCACGGTGTCATGACAAGCGTTGGCATGTTTGCATCCTGCCAGGATGGCATCTAGCGTTTCTTGTCTCTGCCATTTGTAAGCTCTTTCAGTAGCTGTGGTCTACTAAAAGCCTCAAAGGCATCAGGACTACAGTGAAGAAAACAAAGATGTGGTCTTTAGAAACTTTTATTCATCCATAGGTATCTTCCCATTCTTTTCTCCTCTTCTTATTACTAGGAAAGCAGTGAAGACTTACACTGATTCTCGCTGCCCTTCAATTGGAAATTACAAACAAAAGCCGCACAATGTGGCATCACATCAGTATTTTATTTTCCGAGTTGTGTTGAGGTAAAAATAGCAACAGGTAGTGGCAGTAGCTCACCGAGTGCAACCATTTCGCATCATCGAAATAACGGCGCCCTCCATAGTCCAAAATATGTATAAAACGATGTGGATTTTTTTTTTAAATAACGTAAAAAAATGGGTTTTCTACTATGCTATATTAAGCCAAAGATTTTACCTAGAATCTATTTCATCTACCGAACTGGCAATATTTTTTCCACTTTTTCTTAAGCTCTTCATACTTCATACAAAGAAGGAAAAGAAAAAAATGGATTCAAAGATTTTTTTTTTTTTGTAAAATCAAAAAAAGTTCGAGGAAATTGCTGTACTTTCTCTTAAAAAACTGGCCTCTAGGTTAGCAGACAAGTTCTGAAACATTAGGCCTCAGTGTTCATGTAGCCATTGAAAGTTCATATCCAGCTCGCAAAATTACTGAACCTTTCAGCCCCAATCTTTTCATCATTTCCTGCCTATGCTCGGCAATCACTACCAATGAAAACAGAAACACAAAATGTGACCCTGGATCACAAAACCAGCCGGATGTAGCATGGGTATATTTGTAGCAACAGCCAACAATATATTGTATGAGTCAAAATTGTCGATCATCTTCCATCAAGACATTTTGTAAATTTCCTACCGTAAATACATCAAAACGTAAATTTCGATTGGTAATATGCATTGCTAAGAACGTCATTTGGACAACTTTATAGGTCATTTTCTCAATATTTAGAACCTTTTTTGCACCTTCAGATTCCAGATTTTCGAATAGTTGTATCTCTGCCAAATATCCTAACAAACCATACAAGAAAATTTTCAAAAAATTCAAAAAAATGGACCCTTATGACTGGTTTTGTGGTCCAGGGTCACAAATGTGTATGTATATAGGCTTTTATTGTCTTTCAGAAGGATAAATAATCAAAAAAAGCCTGAAAAACAGTTTGGGATCATCGATAATCAAAGACAGGAGACTTCATGATGGTTTCGTATACATTTGTGATCTTTCAAACCCCAAATATAAATTCAGGCCACCATCCCACACCTCCTCTCCATTTGGATCCTTCTCCTCATCTCCAAGTAGCTCTACATTGTTCTTGGCAATAAAGACATTTGACGTGTGAGCCTCCTCGCCGCCCACCCTCCCGATCTCCCTCGCTCGCTCTGTTTCCGCGGTTACCAGTCGCTCTGCTTGGTTATGCAATGCACGCCGCTTTCAGGCTCCGAGACGGGACCTATAACCACACGACTGCCATCGGCTACGGACAGAGAACGGCAGGGCGGAGAGCTCACAGCCGCAGGTCGCCCATCTCCCGAGCATCCGGAGGAGTTTGCGCGCATCTGTAGCACTTCTACACCCACGGAAAAAGAGGAGCGCGAAAGGAGAAGAAATCGCGAAGGAGAGAAGGTGGGGGCCGGTATTTGTTACAAATGCTGAGACACCCCGCTTTCAGATGCTAAAAGGGTCAGATAGACAAGAGTGACAGAGCGGGGAACGAGAGTGTGTGACAGCGAGAGGGAGGGGAGACCGAGCCGATTTTTTTTTTTTTTTTTGAAGTAAAAGGAGAGAGAACAAGAAAGAGGGAGGGGGGAAGGATAGCAGGGAGCGGATTTCTCCAAGCATCTCTTGAATGAAAGGTGTGAGGCGTTCAAGCAAAGAATATAAAAAAATAAACAACGCGGAGGAGAATAAAAGAATAACTGAATGAGCGTGGAACAAAAGGAAGGGCTGGTGATACATAAGGAGGCTGGAATACTGACACAGAAAGAGCGAGAGAAAGCCAGAGGGAGAGAGAGAGAGAGAGAGCAAGAGTGAGAGGGAGAGAGCGAAGGGGAGGGACGTTGGGGACTGAGATTGTTGTCTGCGTAACGCACACGGCTCAAGGAGATGCTGTTGTAGACCTACTCTTCCTCTCTCTTTCACTCTCTCCACCTCTCAATTTCTCTTTTCTCCTTCTTGACGGTATCGGGGACGTTGGACGCTTGGCCAGCTGGCCCTCATGTTGCCGCCAGCCCAGATATGCCTCTCCTGTGATGAGCCCACAGCATGCTGGATCCTCCCCCAGATCTCCCACGCCGTAGGGTAAGACTCCCCATTTTCTTGCTGTACTTTCTATGTTCTTCCATTTGTGTCAGTCAGCCCGTGCACCTGCTTTATTCTCCACTTCGCCGAGCAGTACGTTTGGCCCCAGGCTGCTTATCGAGGTTGATGTTCTTGTACCTAGCTGTAGGAACCTAGATATATACGCTTCCAATGAATATGGAGACGGGATGAGAAAAGAGAAATCGTTTAGCGTGCGTGACAGAGGCGAACAGCAAGTGAGAAGCTTTAAACGTACAGTAAATCATCTCAGCTGCCAAGAGTCGCCCTGTTGTAGCAGCTCCGCAGGGAAATATCATTTTCTGAGGGGGAAATCCATCACGGAGGTGGGGGGAGACATCCTCTTTTGTGTTCATTACGCCACACTCGCAGCAAAGAGGGAAATCTTACCCTCTGGATGAGCGCTTCTGGTGGCCGTCACAAGAACGTAAGGGGCGGCTGGGCCAAAACGAAGCTTGTTGATTGTCAATCTCACACTGCTCTTCTGTTTCTCCACAGATAAGCACCCTGGAGACTGAGGTGGGGGGGTCAGAATGGGGACGACCACCGTCAGTATAGAGGAGGTCCGCGCACAAGAGGGTAAAGAGGAGCGAGAGGAGTCTATCTTGGCCCTGCTGGGGATCATTGGCACCTTCCTGAACCTCTTCGTCATCGTGTTTGTTTACATCTACACCACTCTGTGAGAACGAGGATCCAAGCGGGTTGAGAGCAGGTGGAGCAGGTGAGGGGCGGGGTCCGACGGAGATATGACAGAAGGGTTGACATCTCGCAGAGAAGAACGTACAAGAAGATGACACTCGGGACAGGGGGAGTGACGCTCGCTCTTGACCTCTGACCCCTTACGGATATATGCTTCTCAATGCGATTTTTGGACACAGAAAGAGTGATTCTTGGATACACCAGATCTGTAGCCTTTCAGGACGTGGTCATGGGCCAAGAGACCTTGAGTTTCCCCAATGGTGGGAAATACATCAAGCACTGTCGGACACACGAACGCAGAAAGAGCCTTGTGGTCCAACACAAGAACATCATAGTGCAAGCGAACTTATCCACCAATAGAACGAGTTCCGCAATAAAATGGAAAAATTGGAATTCTGAAATATTTTTCTATTAAGAACTTGAGAGAATGAGACACTCCAAGACCCATCAGCAGCTTCGAGATGCTGGACCTTGTGGGAACAGGCAGTTCGGTGACATTTGGACACTTTTTCACTACAGTTCCTCCTGACTGGTGGCGGGAAGATAAACAGACAAATATGAGTGTGTGTGTGTGTGTGTGTGTTTTCCGTCTGATTTGAGTGCGGTGTCAGACACGTTGTTTCTGTGCAAAGGAATTCGCTTTTGTATTGATACATGATTACATACTAGATGTACTGTGCCATAGAGAATCTAATCAATAAAATGATATTCTATGGATCGGGATGTTGTGAATGACGTCCATGTGTGAAAAAATTCTTTAGCTGTATCAAATGGTCTTGAACTGACCAATCACGTATGTGCTGTCCAGCACGTCTATGGGTGTGAGTCATGCATTTGGGTGAGTGTGAGTAGAGCTCAGTGCACCGTAAATACAGGCAGGTTAAATAACAAACAGTTGTGAAAAGGCAAAGGGGCGATGAGGGAAAGGCTTTGAGGCAGAGATGGTTACTAAGCTTTGCTATTTGCTACTCTGTCCCAGCAGTGACGGAGGTGTTTTTAAGCCGTTTTGACAACGCAGAGGTCAGTTTCATGTCACATGTGATGGAGAGTGGTAGAAATGGTTGATGGGAGCTTCATACATGCGAATGAGGCTTCAGATTGTGCTCTGAACAGCCTCCAACTCAAACACACCAACCAAATGTGTGCATTTGATTGATTTTCTTTTATTTTTTGCAAGAAAAGGGTTGTGTTTCTGTGTGAGTGAGTGAGTTTGCCCTCTGAGTGTGGTGCGATACGTCACACTGAAATGTGCTCCGCAAAATCTGCCTGAGGAAATGTTAGCAGGGCTTTACGTTTAGTCTCAGGTCCCTCAATAAATTCCAAAGCCACAGGGCACTGCTGTAATAAAGGCCTGCGCTGTAAATCAGCATGTACCTGCAGGGCTTATCATCAAATACAAATCCCCACTACAACAGCTCTGTGTAAACCAGCTCTCAAACCAGAGGAAAACCTCTCTACCTGCACTCAGAACAGTGTGAACACTTTACACCAGCTCTCAGATTGGTGTAAACCCTCTAAACCAGTTCTGAGGTCAGGAAGTATTTTGCATGCACTTTAAAAGCTAATTTACAGTCAAGATTGAGGTGACTCGTATTCACTTCTTTAAATATTGAACTGGGCATTGGACAGAGGGATAAAGACTGTAGCTTAACTACAAAACATTACATATGTACATGTAAACACATTTAGAGAAGAGCAAACCCTCTATACCAAGTCTAAAATCTGTGTAACCCTTCCTCAAGATTAATTTAAACCCTCCATACTTTCAAGAAACACCCAGTCTAGCCTCCTTTGCCAATCCTAAGAGTTTACCAAACCCCAGACCAATATAAATACTGCACTTCCAGCATTTTGATGGACATGGCCTCCTGACACACACGTATGAATAAGGAACTTATGATTCAGTTCAGATACAGCTTGCAGGCGTAATGCAGGGGGGATGTGTGTGTTTCCTGGGGTCAACAGTCCAGTATAAGCCGCCCACGTGAGGTTTACACGTGACACGGTGGTCCAAGACATATGAATCACAACTGCTTTACTCTCATATCTGCTCTCCACAGGCCAATATATCAACAGAGACGCAGATTGAAAAAAAAACCTTACCTCACCTCATTTTGTACAGGAGCTCTAACCAAACCTCTAGGATACCACTCAAACAATTTCGACATTATAGTAAGCATAAAAATACACAACTCACACAATACCAACATTTCTCTTGTCTCGCCCAGCATCTTGATTTTATTTCGGGGTGCATCTCAACGCATTTGCTTCTCTGCAAGGATATAATCAACAGCTCCTTTGAATTTCGCTAAAGCGAGGTGGCATAATTAAAGTGCGTATCTTTTTCAAAAGCCTTCACTTCAAAAGCACACCAGCGATGCCTTAAAATGTCTCTGTGGGCAGATCACTAGATAAATAAAGAGATGGAGTGAACAGGGAGCCATATTGAGGGGGTGGGAGAAGAGTTGAACGAGAGAACATAGTGATGATTTCTATTTACACTCAGGGAAAAGACTCTAGCACCTCAAAAACCTGCCCTACTTAATGACTGCACCACGTCAGCACTGTTTCATACAATCGAACATTACACGAGCCTTACAGCATATGTCAGGGGTGCCGTGTGTAGGCGAGTGTGATATCCCTCTAATGAAAACAGCTTTCAAGGGACTATGAAGTAAATAGAAATAAACACAACATAGAGAGCAACTACATGTTCTACAGACCTGCATTAACACAAACGCTTGGTGTTTGGAACATAAAAATACTGATAAATTACAATTTTCTAGTTTTATTTATCACTTAGCTAGCATTCTAAATGAATGGATACATAATAAAGATGCACCAACGGTAAGATTCTGGCTGATATTTTCATTTTATTAACCAATGCTATACTAGTTTATCTAGATTAAAACAAACAAACAAAAAAAAACACTAACAACAAATATCAGTAATCAGCGCTGACACCCTTGTGGGCAAGTGCACCGACATATAGCCTCTCCACTATCCTGTTATAATAAAAGCAAAATTAGGCATCACAACATTAGAATTAACAGGAAGAATGAGGACCCATACAATGAACGTTAATCAGGTCAAATCAGAAAGTCAACATAAAAACTTTTTTACTTTTACTAACGTTATTAAAGTGTTATATTTAAGCAAGTGCTAGAAAAGGTCATTTTTTTAAAGAATTGGTTTACAATAACAGCATTTATTTAAAACACGAGTCCTCTGCAACATTACAAATAGCACTTTCGATCAATTTAATGCATCATTGCTGAATACAAGTTTGAATTTTATTTCTATATATATTTTTTTTAATTGCCTTTCAATATTGCCTTCACACAGTTGAGAGAGAGACACCAAATTTGGTACCTTCTATTCTGTCTACTGTAAGATGCGTTTTCTTAAATGTGACCCTGGACCACAGGCTCCAGGGTTTTTTAATTGAAATTTATACACCATCTGAAAGATGAATTAATAACCTTTCCATTGATGTATGGTTAGGATAGGAAATTTGAAAATATTTGAAAATCTGGAATCTTAAGGTCCAAAATAATCTTGAGAAAGTCGCCTTTAAAGTTGTCCAAATTAAGTTCTTAATGCATATTACTAAAAAA
>JAHKKF010461537.1:0-22401 GCA_019740295.1 Labeo calbasu | reverse complement strand
AGAAACATAATTATGTCACACAAATTCATCAAGACTCAAAATTAGTTTCTGGGCCAAAATGAGAGAGCGGTTTACATACTATAGTTTGATAAGCTGCATGTATTTCCATTCTCAGTTTTGCCGTTGTGATTCACATGCTCTTTTTTCTGCTCTATCTTCAGTAGCTGGTTAATGGTCATTGCCAGGACAAGAAACCCATCTACAGCACTACTGCAAACAAAGTAAAATCCACACCTATGATGTAATTAAAATAAGATCTCCCTCTTAACAATAATGCCACATAAGTTAAGATAAAAAGAAACGGGGATTGTAGCTACTAAATAAGATCTGATTAAATAGCAAAAATGCATGCAGTAGGTTAGCATGCTCAGTGGAAAAAAAATCCCATATGTTAAAAAGAACAGTGAGGGCTTGCATTATGTAAATGAGAAACTGCTGTTTCAACAAGAACTTGCCTGAGGATGACACAAAGGACAAGGGGACTTTTTTTCAAAGATGGCTACGCCCAGCAAGCTGCATTTTAACCTTATATTACTCCTGGTTGATCTTGCATTTGAAAATTATGCACAGAACATATTTGCAACGTAACTACTGATGTATGTTTTATAAAAAGATTTATATGTGGAGTTTAAGTGACGGGAATGAACTAGGGATGACAGATTTCCTTTTTGCTTATTTATTTTGTATGTTTTGATTATTAAAAAATGACCAAAATGACCACACGCATGCCTGATCCTGTATGTGAATAACTGTCAGCATTTTTCATTACTGTCTTTTTTATCTGTAAGAGTAGAGGGTATTTACAGATGGGAATGTACATCAGTGTATCAAATGCTATATTCTCTCAATGGCACAATGTTCATGGAGAGCTCTGCCTTTAGCCATGAGGTTCCACTACATGTCCCGTACTAGCATAGATTCTCTCAGAGAGGTAAGACTGTAACGTTACGCATGCCAGCCCTCTCTTCCTGACAAAAAAATCTGCTGGAGCATGGACATTCATCTAGAGGCATGCAACGGCCAGCACCATTCTGTGCCAAGACCTTTATATCAGTATGCTAAACAAATCACAGGACTATTCATCTTTACCCCGGGGTTCTTTCCAGGACAGAAGGCCGGTTTCCCTGTCATAAATCACCCTACTTATCCCTTAATAATATGATATATATATATCAACATATTTATAGAAATATTTAGGCATGCTGTGGGTGGACAAAACACTTTTTTGGTTTTTATCTTCATCTAGAATGAGCTTGTGTGTAAGGGACTCTGCTTTGACACGTCTCACAGTGTTTATTGCATCTCTGTGACTGCTAATTCACCGACTTGCTGATATTAATACGCGAATATTACAAATTAAAGCTGCATTACGTAAGTTTTTGTAGTTGAAGATGACCTAAAATCAATTATTGCTCAAGTAACTTTACATAACTAATAAGTGTTCAAAACTATCTCCTTACCTTAGTCAGACTCACAACGGTAAACTTGTAAACTTGTTTAATAATTTGACTGGTTCGGGTCGTTATTAACATTAACGTTATTAACGTTACGTCACGTCACGTCTGTATACATAAAGAAGGAGTCCCGGCTAGTAGACTATATTTCAGCAGCTAAACTTGTCATTTTAGAACAAGTTCTAAAACATTAAATAGTTTTTTTTTTTTTTTTTTTGTGGTTAAAAGAAGATTTCTATTATTTTCAAATTGTATGACAATTAGAGATTAAATTGAAAGTCACGTAATGGTGATGTTAACAACAATTTGAGAATAATAAAGTATAAAAATAATAATTTGCACGGTTTGACGTGATCTGAGCTAACTTCGCGATCGATAGATTTAATCATCATTGGTATCGCGATTTATTGTAAAACTGTTTTTCAGTTGGTTAGAAGAAAATGTCAATTGTTACTTACTTGTTTAAAATGGCTTTTTCAGGTGAAACTTCTTATTTTGGACGTACTTTTAAGACGTAACGTTAGTATCTTTTTTTCTCACAGCCCACACGTACACCTCAAAACATTAGATTCATCCGCGCTGAGGAGCCGTGTCGACGCACAACACTCGTAAAGAAGATAATTCCGCAAATAAGCGCCGGTTTTAAACCGAGATGGCGACAAAGAGGGAAAACTTACGTAATGCAGCTTTAAATGAGATTGTAAAATCGGAGGTACAGATACATAACAGCACTTATCTTGCTAGTTAGTTAGACCGAGTGACGGTTAAGAAGGAAATGTTTCACAGCTCAGTCTATTGATCTGCTTCATTCATACTGAATTAAGTATTTTACTGCCCTGTCATAGATTTCAAAGCACTTTATCACTTACTTTTCATCAATATTCTCCTATCCTGTCAATACTTTTGTATCCTAAAGTATGACTTTCATGTATAATCTCCTAAAAATAGACTGTTAGTACCTAAACACCTAAGATGTCTGTTTCATTTATAGGCATTATGCTGTATAATACACTGTTTTGTTCACTATAACCAATTATGTTACTGTGTTGTTCATAAAACCCATTATGCCAATATGAATGAGATGCAAAAATGCTGCTATGTGTCTTAAAACTGTGATTCATTATGTACAACTTTGGATTCTTGGTTCACTTGTATATCTGTTTTTTTAATGTTAGTTTACTGTGTACCTTTGCAAGTGTGAAATAAACATTAACATGCATGGTCCACAACTTGCTTGCAGTTATTGATCGTTTAGCTACAGAACAGTAGCAGAGAAACATAAGCAAGGAAATTATTGCATTAACAAAAAGTGAAATGTTTCGAATGCAACACAAAGAAACACAGCAAGACAACAGCTTTTAAAGCCTGCCCAAAGCACATATACACAAGCTTCATTTTTCATGCTCCTGACTATTGCTGTTGTAAATAATGCATGGCTAAGGAAATGGCACAAGATCTACTGGCTGATTTTGCACTTCCCTGGTTCTCTGATCTCTAAGTATGGCCCTCTGCCCAGCCTTACTCCAGCACTCAGCACTAACAGCCTTCTCTCACTCACAGTGACACAAAGTGTTTAAGTACTCACAAATCTAGCTACCAGCTTAAATGAGACTAAAGTGCCATTATTAGTCATCTAGCAGCGCAATCGAAAATGGTTTTGTTCGCAAGGAGAAGAAACAATGACAAAAACAAAGCTTTTTTTCAGCTGAACCCCAAAGAGAACCAGTGAGATGTTAAAACAGTCTTTAAGAATATAATGATTTGTAGAACGCTTCCATGTCTATTTTCAAGATATACATTTTAATGTAATTCTGCACTAGTCTCACAAATGCAGCTTATATTCCTGAAAGGGGAAACCTTGACAGATATTTGTCAGGTAAAACAATGGCTCTCAACCTGGGGCCTCAGGTCTCAGCAACTATCCAACAGGGCCTCAAGAAGACTTAAAATTAAAGTAAGATAAAATAAGCATTAAAATAGGACAACATGACTAAAAATCAAGATATTTCTATACTCGTAAAATCAAAAATATGAGTTGTAAATATGAGTCAAATTTTAAGTGTAAATTCTACAACTGGAAAAGTCTTGTAAATTAAAATCTCCATTTTTATAATTGATATACATATGAATGCCATAAAAATCAACATCAACCAGAAAAGTTCTTTGAATATTGTTGGTGACAATGGGAGGCCTTAAAATCAAAAAGGTTGTGAACCGCTGATCTAAAACAAGCTTTATTCCCAATGCACAAACCTAGGAAATTTTCAGCCAGCTAGTTAGGTTTTGCATGCACTGGGTGGCATTTTCATATTCCTCTCGTGTGGTTAAAATGTGGTTAATATGATTTACACAAGTAGTGCAGTACGTTTCGGCATCATTTTTTGGTGCAATAACACACATACCAATACAGTTGAAGTCGAAAGTTTACATACACCTTTGAAAATCTGAAAAATGTTAGTTATTTTACCAAAATAATTTACGAAATGCATGTTATTTTTTATTTAGTACAGACCTGTAAAAGGTATTTCACATAAAAGGCATTTACGTATATCCCACGATAAAATAGTTGAATGACTCCATTCAAAAGTTTACACACGCTTGATTTCCTAATACTGTGTTGTTACCTAAATGATTCACAACTGTGTTTTTTGTTTTGTGAAAGTTGTTCATGAGTCCAGTTAAACTTCCCGCTGTTCTTCAGAAATATCCTTCAGGTCCCACAAATTCTTTGGTTTTTCAGCATTTTCTGTCCTCAGTGTGAAAAGATGGTTCTCAAAATCATATAGTCATTGTTGGAAAGGGTTCAAATACACAAAAATGCTGAAAAACCAAGGAATTTGTGGGACCTTAAGGATTTTTCTGAAAAACAGCGGGCAGTTTAACTGTTCAGGACAAACAAGGAACTATCACTAAACAAAAAAACAAAACACAGCTGTGGATCATTCAGGTAACAACACAGTATTAAGAATCAAGTCTATGTAAACTTTTGAATGGGATCATTTTTATAAATTCAACTATCATTTTCTCTTGTGGACTACATGTAAACATCTTTTATGTGAAATATCTTATTCAGCTCAGCACTAAACAAAAAATAACATGCATATTTGTATTTTGGTAAAATAATTAACATTTTGCAGATTTTAAAAGGTTTATGTAAACTTTTGACAAACTGTAAATCAATGTCCTCTTCATAGTTTAGTTTAAGCGTAGGGATGATCCCAACAAAGACTGTAAAGTTAGAAACATCCTGGCAAGTGCGTTGGGGCAAAACTGTGCAGGACACTGAATGGACACCCCTAATGTAGGCTGATCATCACTACAGTTGCCCTGAAATAACTTCAGGTTAAGTGTCTCGCTCAAGGGCACACCGGTGACAGAGGAAGATTATGATCTCTGTACGTCTCCAGTTTCAGACTCACTGACTACTCAGCATCTGTAACTTTTTGGAAAGCCGCTCAGGATACCAACCATTACATGACCCCCTCACTCACACGTTACTACACAGCTGCAGCTACTGATGAAATTAACTTTGTGTTGTGGTACATTCAGAAAACAGTTTTCTACTTTAACCTCAACAGAGCAGGGATATAAACCCTAAAATATGCTGTCATACCTTAAAATTCATACACAGAAGAACAGGTAACGTGTGATGTGTCCACCTCACCTCAGATCAGGTAGGAGTCCCATCATAAGAACACTAGGAAAGAACAAAATAAAGCAACAGAGCAAAACAAAACAGTGCGGATATGACACAGATTTATTCATTTATTCTCCGGGCTGGTGTAAAGAGAATGTTTCAGTCAGCAGGGGAGGTGAGGAAGCTTCCTGTGGAGTTCTGTGTGTGGTCTATTAGCTTCCAAATGACTGCTGCAATACCTCAACTAAACACATTTAGGCAGAGAAAACAACAAGGTATCTCATTTGTGACTTTAAAACATCTCGCTGTAATCTACAATATGCATCTTTCAGATAGATATTTTAATGCTGTTGATGCAAAAGCATCCATAATACAATAAACTCTCTGGAAGTATGGTGAGAAACACCTTCTATGGTGATTTGTGATGAACCTTTGGCCAGTGAGGCACATTTCATCTGTAAAAGACCCTCAGTCCCTCAACATCTGTACTGCATTTCAGGGCACTTGGTCAATGTATGGACTGGAACTGCTGAAAACTGATGTGACCTTTAGATAATGGACCAACAGGGAACAGAGGAAAAAAGGAGGAAAGATTTCTTAGTTTCCAACAGCTTATTCTAGTTTATTGTTTTGGGGAAACTGATGACCCCACTGAGTGATTACACTGAGATTGTGTGAACATCACTTACACAATAAACTAATTACATTAGTTACTTTTTATGGAAAGTAATGGATTACTTTTGCATTACTTTTCAGATCTGGGCAGGGTTTACTTGTTTGTTTTTAATATAAAAAGTTCTATTTTTGGCAAACGTAAAAGCCCTTACATACCAAATGTGAAATCAGCCCCAGGATGAAATAAAAGTAAATTCACATCTGTACAGTAGAACGCAGAAAAAGAAAGTTCAACACACTTCAGTAATAAAAAAAAAAAAGCACAAATGTTTATCTAGAATAATTTTTGCTTACTAGTATGGTTGAATTGGATCGTCGAAGTAACTGGCGTTACTTATTTGAAAAAGTAACTCATATTTTCTTGTAAATTAAAAAGTAATGCGTTACTAGTTACTTGAATAAAAGTAATCTGATTACATAACTTGCGTTACTTGCAATGGGTGACCCCTAACACTGATGGCCAAAAAAATTCACAATAAACTTTTTCGTATTAGTCGATATCGATATTTTTCACTATAAATTTCAAACCTTTATTTCTTTTAAGCGTAAAAGCAGATTTTTTGCTCCTAAATTAAAGTTAATTAATTTTAAATTACTCTGTTTAAAACATGAGCATGACAAACACTTTTTTTGAATGCTTTACACTTTTCATTTGTCATTTTTCCTTAACAAAATAAATATCTTACGAGAAAAAAAACATTCTTAATTCTAATTTCTAAGTTCTGCATGTTCTAATGAGTGATATTGTTTCGAAACATATCTTCAGCACAGTTTGCAATATTAATATTACTTTTTTTTGTCTCTTAGAAATGCACATTTGAGAGTATCTTAAGCTGACAGTGGTAGTAGCTTGAGTTAGGATGTAGCTATAATGTATATTCATTATAAAAAACAGTTAAATCTGTAAAAATTGTACCAACCTCATTTTTATATGATGAAATTTTTCTTACTATTGGAGTTTAAATAACCATTGGTCTTCCATAATAGCCTACATTTAGATCATAATAAACCACAGTTAAACCTCAATACCATTGTAATACATTTACTAAATGCATAAAACTATAGCTTAATCACAGAAAATATGTAATTATATTCCATTACTTCTTGTTTACATTACTATAATAATATTAAATCGAACATAATAAAATTCAATATGAATATCCCACATTTCTGCCACAATACCATGGTGCAGTTAGTGTTACTACAGTAAATCTATGGTAAATGAAGGTGATTTGTAGATTGAAAAGTCTTCTGACTGTATCGTTACGCACCTACCTGATCTCATGACGAAATCTCACCTGTGGGAACTTTTTCGCAAGACACAAACTACATTATCACTGCAGTTTCCAACAGAAATGAACACTAGAGGCAGTAAAACAGCGAGCAATTGTAATTGTTTTCATACACAGCTGTGATTACATAACTTTCACTTTTCGCTTGCTCGATAGCTCACCAGCACGGAACTGGGCTTAAGACGCAGAATCCTTGGGTACGAATCCTGTGAAAAACATGACTCATAATGAAAAAGCTGAAAGATGAGAATGGCTAAAATGGCATGCCTGCGATGGCATTTTTACGTCACATTCACTTATGTTCATACTATCGGGTAAGTTTAGGTGTAGTCCATTTTGTATGTTATTTTAAAACATGACGGAGCCTTAGTTATTTTGCTTGTTAAGTCTGACGTCACACGTCACTTCTTCCGTGACTTGCGGGTCCAAACGCTCTATCAGATGACACTAGAAAACAATAAACAGTGCTAATAATACACTCACAATGTGATATCAAACAAATTATAATCCTACCCTTTAACTTCATACCGAAAACCCAGATAGCCAGACAATTAATATATAAATAGAAATAAATAAATAAATCTAAAAATGATTTGTGTTTGGGATGCTGTGAGCACAAAGACTGTAGCGTACACTGTAAATCTGAAAATGTTTAATATGAATAAACTGCTCATAAACGGCTGCTGAGATAGTATTAGCAAGTGATCGGAGTTGGGGCTTGGACCGGGAAACAGCTTTCGTTGGTGTGTTTGTTGGACACATTACGTCACCACTTAACAAGCGAATCGCACCACTCAACTGACATTTCAAGTCAGAACTGCAGTGAGATGTACAAAACCAATGTCACATATAACGTACCATATGTACATTCATCTGTTCCATAGAAAAAAACAAAAACAAACACTCTTTGGAATCGAATACGTCTTGAAACATACATGGCAGTACGCATTTCACGTCTCACATTTTCCCACAGGTACATTTTCGTCATGAGATCAGGTTGTTACAGTGTTTGTCAGCGCTGTTTCATCCGGCATTAAACTAGTTTAATAATCACTGACTCATTTGTGTTCTTCACTGAATTCAAGCACTTCACACTGAATCTCACAGCGCTGTTTAGAGGTCACATGACCCAATCTCACCAGCGAGTAAACGCATCTGCTCTAGTAAGCTCTAGTGAGCCGAGCGGATAAATGGTCCGTGTGGCGCAGCTCAAATGTTTCATTTCGCTTTTGCAGCATAAACATTATATCAAACATTTATCAAACTCTTGATATTATTTATCAAGGACAATTATATCACAATAATTACAGTTAGTGTTTTATCACCCAGTCCTACCTCAGGCAAACAGATTCCACTTGTCTAACAAGAACTATGGCATATAGCCAACCAGTCTGACTGGTCCAGATGTAAGAGACTCAGCAGAAACGCTCACTTTTATGGATGCTATATTAATTGTAAACACAAGAGGGATAGAGAAACAGGTGGTGACATTAAGGCGTCCAATCTTTCCTTCTCTTTCCTCCAACCCTGCTGTGTAAAGTGCTGGTCTTACCTCTACATGCAATTCCTGTGCTAGTATTTCATTTGCCTGGATCAAGCTTGTAATATTTATCATGTTAAAGCTCTGGCCTGCTTCTGTCTGTCAAGCTCCAGGTCCATAGGAGGAGCTTTGTGGATGTACTGTAAGTCAGCAGATGAATGGGCTGTGAGCGCAGGGTTGTCGGTTTAGCCAGATATTCTTAACCTGAACCTGCTCTAAACTTAAAGAGACATCAGTTAAAGCACAAACAACAGCACCTTGAAAGAAAAAGGTTAGACATGTCAAGCGATTTTATTTTCGGACTCCCGTTTTCCAACACACCGTTCTTCTCCAGTGTAAAATATCACTGATGAGATTAGAAATATCTAAAAAATAGAAGCTTTAGAGGACGGACCTCTAGTGTTTGACACGCATTTTTAATATCCTGTATATGAATAATTTATTAATTCACAAAGTACACAGCATGATGAGAAACCCTCTTACTAAAAGGATCATCAAATTAAAACCCTCTTCCGATTAATAATATACAGGAACAGCGCAACGCCAAGTCGATGCTTCACAGCATCGCTCTCATCTCAAAGCCATTGTGTTATAATATGCTCTTTGAAATCTATTCCTGTTAGTAATTTGGTCTCCGGTCTCAGTTCAACAATCCAAACAGCGCATTGTTTGTAGTACAGAAACAAAAAAAGGCTGTTAGAGCTAAACCCCTCCCGATGCTAAATACAAATAAGGTCCATGCTGGCCACAATCAATCCTGTTTCCAGACTAGGCCAGGTGGGCTTCTGCTTTGTGGCCCCAATGGTCCGCCTCTCATTGAGCCCTTTTCTCAAGGCTTCGCCACTGCTCTGCAGAACACCCCCCCAAAAGAAGTCGGTTAGCTCCCCTGTCCGTCAGTGAAACGCATATAGCAGCAGAAGGATGGTGCAGATGCCGATGACTCCTCCCAGAATTAATGAGTCCCGTCTCTTCCTTAAGTTGATTCGCTGTATTAGGTTATTGATGGCAGGGAAACGGTCTGAAGTAGAGGTGAGTTAAGGAAATACAGCGATACAGCAAGCAAACAGTTTTTGTAACACAACATGGTCCTATCCTATATAAATTCATTATATTTCTATTACAATTCAGGTATTAGAATTCTGTCGCTGACAGATTACATTTAACAGTGTTAATAAATGATTTGTATTTTTTGCTTAGGAAGTATAGAGGAAATTGAGCATGTACACTTACATATCCAAAGTAGGCAGATACCAATAAACCAATAATCAATACTGCACTGATACATTATGCAACGCTAATGCATACATGTTCTCCTGTTAGAAATCAAGGATACTGGCCAGGGTGTTGACCCTGCTTTGTATAGACTTCAAAAAACCTCGCTGGGAGGTCATGTTCTCCTTGGTTGCCATTGCAATGCTGTGGACAAAAAAATAAATAAATACAATAAATATAGCTGCAAGCAGCGATTATCATAGTTCAAGCACTGAAAGGCATTAAGCACGTCAGAATGAGATTGATTGTGCAATGTGAACGTCTAGTGTATGCGCACATATATGAACATTTTCTGCAATTTGATGTCATTTACCATAAAAATATGGTGTTTTTGAAGCCTTTTTAACTGTTATAGTGCCACCTGTAGTCCAATCTCTTAAAAAAAATTGTTTTTGTGAAGTTTTAAAGGAAAAGTCCACTTCCAGAACAAAAATTTACAGATAATAGTTCCTTGTCATCCAAGAAGTTCGTGTCTTTCTTTCTTCGGTCGTAAAGAAATTATGTTTATTGAAGAAAACATTTCAGGATTTTTTTTTTCCATTTAATGGACTTCTGTGGTGCCTCAAGTTTGAACTTCCAAAATGCAGTTTAAATGCGGCTTCATACGATCTCAAATGCGATTGTAAACGATCCCAGCCGAGGAAAAATGGTCTTATCTAGCAAAACGATCAGTTATTTTCATAAAATAATACAATTTATATACTTATATATATAATTTATATACACTCGTCTTGTCTTGCTCTCCCTGAACTATTTTTTCTGGCTCATGACAGTTAGGGTATGTCGAAAAACTCTCATCTCAAGTTCTCCCTCAACTTCAAAATTTTCCTAACTCGCTATTTTACCTTTTTTGTTAAGGGTGTTTGATCTTCTTTGCATGTTCACTTTGCAAAGACTGGGTCGATACTTCTGCAGCGGATGTAGGATGATTTTGAAATGATTTTTGAAGTTGAGGCAGAAAATTTTTCGACATACCCTAATTGTCTTGAACCAGAATACACACAGTTCAGGGAGAGCAAGACAAGATGAGCGTTTGATATTAAAAAGCATTTTTTAATGAAAGCATTTTTTAATGAAAATAACCGATCGTATCGCTAGATAAGAACTTTCTTCCTTGGCTGGGATCATTTACAACCGCATCTGGGATTGTTTGAAGTCGCATTTACTGCATTTTGGAAGTTCAAACTCGGGGCACCATAGAAGTCCATTACATGGAGAAAAACCCTGAAATGTTTCCCTCAAAAACATAATTTCTTTACAGCTGAAGAAAGAAAGACATGAACGTCTTGGATGAAAAGGGGGTGAGTACATTATCTATAATTTTTTGGTCTGGAAGTGGACTTCTCCTTTAAGTTTAGGCTTTATAGGCTTTTGGGTATATTTAGACACTCTCCTTTACTAAACAACCCCGTTTTTTGTTTACTATTGACCAACAGAGTCCAGAGAATTGTACTGCAGTGAAAACCCTAGGACTAGTTCGCAAAAGTAGGTTTTTTATATATTCTCAAACTTCATTGGCCAATGGCGGCCATATTTTTTGATATACGCAAATATCCTTTTAGACACTCTTGGCCAAACTTTGGATAGAGACATTCAAATTTTCATGCTGTTCCAATCAATGGTGCATAGTTCTAGACACTTTTTTTCCCTATATTTTTTTTCCTCTTATAGAGCCACCAAGTGGCCAGGCTCTGCTATTTTTTCATGTGACCTCAGCCCCTAAAGTTTTTAGAGTTTGGCGAAGATATCTCATTCTATTCAAAAGTTAAAAATGGTCCTTCACCTTTCAAACGTTTTGGCTTCCATTTGCAACAGTGAGTCGAAAGTTTTTTTGCTAACTAGTGTCATTCACTCTCCAGTAGGGCTGCACGATAAAATTAAATTGCACAATAAAATGGAATTGCACTCAATGCTTAGGCAAAAGCTGTGATAGTCATGCGCATCTTGTCAGTGAAGCACGTTTCTGTGATCTGTAGTAATGGCCTTTCGCGCGGATACGCCCCAAATACGCCCCACAGAAGAAATTCAGGAAATCCCTATAGTGGTAGCTGAATAAACAGAAGATTTAACTGCTTTCATTGATTCAACGTGACTGATAAACAACATCTACGACAATATATGATTTATCTGAGTTCTTTTTAAAATTACTGTTATAATTTTTATTATAATAAAGCATACAATAATGCAGTGCTGATCGACATTTATCACTCCTTAGAATACTATGAAATATCCTGCGTGCCTTATTCTGTGTAAGAAGCCACATCTTACAGAAGGATTTATTTCAAACACTCAACTGAAATTATGAAGTCAGTTTGGAGTACAAACATGTTATTAAATGTGTTATTTTCACATGCTTTTAGAAAGAGCAGCATTTACTACACAGAACCATAGTTCACAGAGAAGCTACACAAACAATTTTCATTATTGCAACACGATTTCATAATATAATTGATTATATCATCTGTGATTATGAACACATGGTTTTGCGCAGCTTGTCAGTGAACTACGGCTCTGTGTAGTAAATGCTGCTCCATCTGAAAGCAAGCACGTGATGGAGATTTACTATAGATTACAGAACCGTCTTTACTGACAAGATGTGCATGACCATTGCATGCAATTAATCGCGCAGCCCTGTTTTATACTTAGGATTTTATACTTTTGATTGTTGTAGCACCCCCATCTCTACAACTTACAGTTTAGTCTGCCCGATTAGTTTTATGTGGAGATTGCTGATGCATTTAAATAATTACAATAGGGTTACAGCGTAATGCGCTTGGACCCCTAAAAACAGAAGAGTTGATTTATTGGCACCAACTCATCACAGCACATACGCACTGGAAGTGGTCGAAAAGTGCTCCGATCATTGCGTCAAGGACTCAGCAGCTGTCAGGACTGCAGACGCAGGAAAAAGTCTCTCAAAGAGAGCAAATGTCTCTTTCACTAGGTTTGATTTCAGACAGGAAGGCAGAAGCTGCATTAATCTAAAACTCTAGAGACGTTAGTCACACGCAGCTAGAAACCAAAAGTATGCAGAAAAGTGACCAACCATTACATATCCAGTTCCCTTGACACTGCAGAAAGTGAACACCTCATATTTTGGACAAATCAGAGGTTTTCCTGCAAAAGCCATCGTTTGTCCTAGCTTGAGGCATAGTTAATCTAAAAATGAAAATTCTCTCATCATTTACTCACATACGTTATTCCAAACATAATTTCTTTTGTGTATTCTCGCAGCTTCATAAAATTAAAGTTAAACAACTGACGTCACATGGACTATGTTAACGATGTCCTAACTACCTTTCTGAGCCTTTAATGTGGTAGATGCATTGCTGTCTATGCAGGGTCAGAAAGCGCTTGGATTTCATCAGAAATATCTTAATTTGTGTTCCAAAGATGAGCGAAAGTCTTACAGGTTTGGAACGACATGAGGATGAGTAGTGACCAAATTTTCATTTTTGGGTGAACTATCCCTTTAATTATGCATTGTTGAATGCTGTATCTACACTGTTGGGTAGGTCCGGTCCCACCACTTATTAGTTTTCTTCAGCTGAGTCGTGCTTTCTTGTTCCAAGTGGAGAAGATTAAATTGCTATGTGACAATACGGCTCGCTCCAACTCCAATATCGGCAGGTTTGCGAGTGCAAACTAAAGCCTGGCACCCATTAAACTCCTGTCTGCCCTACTCTGCGGAACAAAAACCATCAGATGTAGCTCACCACAAGTGCTCAAGCAGACCCTACACCTCGATCATAATGAACAGGAGAGCTTATCTATCACACCCACATAAAACAGGCCTCAACTACAATGTATTTGAGGCCAAATCTGTGAATTCAGAGCAAGACAATAACATTTTAAAACAGTGTGCGATGCACTGACCATTGATTGATCTCTGAGGATGAATTAGGTAGTATCCAAACCCCACTCACATAAACAAGACATAAGGCACATTAAACAAGACAGTGCACCTTGGGGGCCACACGGTCTCTTGTGTTTTGTACTCCCAGGTGCCCTCAGTCACGAACAAGTTTTGCTCCTCTATACAGGTCCTCTGTCATCTGTTTGACTTCAATTCTCTGTACGCCATGAAATGATGAACATCCCCTAAACTTTATATTTGGGTGTGTGTTTTATATTATGACTTCCAGCGTTTGTTTAAATATGCTACCTGCAAGGATGTATACCTCATAATATCTTGCTTGTGATAGATGGAAGGCTTATCTGCCATCATTAAAAGAGAAACATAAGCGCCCACACTCCTCAGAGATCAGAGCTATGATGAAACATTAAACAATGAGCTCTCATCTTGGTGGCTCCTGGCCGTGGGTGGTACAAAGGGAAGATAATGATTACAAGCAGCTGATATAGCATAATTTTTTGCTTGAATAAGACTGGGTGGGATAAAAAGAGCTGCACGGACCAAGAGCCGACTTAATTAAGCATCGGTGCCGGTTGCCAGCTGCGGGGTTCCCCTAGGTGCGGCAGTTAAAGTGTAGGCTGCTCTCATGCCCCAGCATAGATCTGCAGTGAGGGAAAGACGGTAGTGCCCAACAGCACAATATTCACTACTACAGCACCTCAGGAACAAGGCAAAGCTGGCAGATTTATGCAAATAACATGGTTTTCTGTTAGTTTACCCTCGTCATTTACTCATATGTATGACTTACTTTCTTCTGCAGATCACATAAGAAGATCATTTTAAAAAAATGTCTGTTTTTTGTCCATACAATTAAAGTCAATGGGGTCTCTGTTGTTTTAGCCCAGAGTTATCATGAACTGAACTCAATATTCTGCTCTATGAATGAGCATTTTGCTTGTGTACTGCTCATGCTCACCGGGAAAAAAGTCAGTTCAAATAATGTGGCAACAGGAAATTTCTATGTAGGAAATTTCCTCTTTGCAATAGCACTACTGTGCCATAACGCTATGTGACGCAACCCTCTGGTTCACTGATCTGCTCCCCACTATGCTCTGCTCACATGCTATGATAATAATAGCTTAGTAGGACCAGAGGTTGCGTTAACCGAAAGTTGTCCGTCATTGACGGAATTTTATCTGTGACGGAAAAATCTGAAGGCTGTCCGTCACTTTGACAGATTATACTGAGGATGATCTATTGTAACTTATAACCGTAATTCCCACTCCTGTCCAGTTGGTGGCGAGTACGTTCCAGTATAGCAGCAGAGCATGGGATCCAGAACAAAAACAAAACTGTCAGGAATCTTTTGCTATGTGTTTGATTAGCACAGGTGAGTACCCAGAAGCTACAACGATCTATCACAGCACATTAAAGAGCGCCAAAACAGTATTTATTGCTTGAATTTTCTAATGAAATGGACAGAATTTGAAATCTGAGACTTTGTTTCATATAAAAAGTAACACAAAGCTTAGCCTATTGTGATTTATGGGATGGGAGTACGGAATGTACTGTTCATTCATCAACCCGAAAACAAACAGCATAAACCAAAAGATATATTAGTATTTACGAATTGTTCTCTGTGTAGGACTATATACTATTTGGATAATTAGTCCCAAAAAAAAAAAAAAAGAAAAAAAAAGACAAATTCTGCTCCATTGCATAAAACTGAACAAAAAAAATATATTGACATTTAATATTACCATATATTTGTAAGTTTATAGTGTTACTTTCAACAAAGTGTGGTTATTTCATTGCCTTGTGTTTTTTTAATTCAGTATAATAAAGTATAATACTTATTAATAAAATAATAAATAATGATTAGAAAGCATTTTTGGTTTTGGTTTTCAGCCAAGTGTGTCCAGAATTCTCGTTTTGGACCAGAATTTTCATTTCGATGCATCTCTACTAAAAATTAATTGTTATAAGCCTGAAATTAAATAAAATATAAATATGAGACGAAAACCCTAAACTAAATGAAAGTTAAAGCACTAAAATTACTAACTGAAAATATATCAACTAAAATTGATTTGAACCTAAATATTAATATTAATACTGAATATTGAAAAACATACAATAAAAGAATTTAAAATATTATTAATTACTATAATAATATATAAATAATACTTAAATAACACTTATTTGGTCACCACAGAATTTCATTGTATTTTCCTTCAGTTCATGACTCTTGGCACATTCTTCTTTCAGAAAAGACTGGATGTTTAGTCAATTAAATATAAATGGAAACTGTTGCCATTTATAAGTGAACAGCCTGTGCAAGAAATCTCTGAACTGTTTGTATGAAGTTAGGCTTACCTTATTGTGTCATCAATAAGCCGATCTGAGCTGTAAAGAGATGAGAAGAAAAGAAAAAGAGAGGCGTTTAGACAATGATAACCAGATGAATTACTTGAGCCCTCTCTCATCTTTGAGAGTCAGGGTGAAGGAATCAATCAATGGCAAACATGCAGTGAATGCTGATTACTTCACATAGACACCAGAATGTTTTTTAACCAATATGATGATAACAGACTTAATAAGCATTACAATAAAAGACAGTGACAATGTTAGCATTGCCCATTGTCTACACACATAAATACTTACAAACTAAAAACATAAGGACACTCAATGACTACATCCATATGCATTTTCTGAACATTTATTTTCAAAACCAATTTTATTTACCCACTAATAATAGGTTAGTAATTTATATGTATATAGCAAATGGTGTGGGAAGCAATACATTCACAGATTGTCACTGCACTTTTTGCTCAAAAAAGACAATTCTCCTATGTGTGAACGAAATTATCTTTCAGGAACAGTTTTTCAATTCCTCAATCTTGTATTACTGTCTATACAGGAATGTCTCATTCCCACACCATGGCCATTTTTCTCCCCGAAAAGGAGATGCAGGCCTGCAGGGTGGGAATGAAATTCTATGCTGGCTCAAAATCACATCCTCCGTCAATTTAGATGACAAAGACTCAGGGCCAGTGAGACCTCAGGGGAAAGAAGGTCCTCAATTCCCAGACAAATGGTTTTCGGTGTGACAGAGAGCTCCAATTTTGATTACACGAGCAAAAATGAGATTGCAAATTCTTCCTCCGACGCCTGTGAACTCTCTCTCTGTCTGCATGGTTTGTCAGCGGCGGTGAGAGAAATCTGGCACACACAAACAGCAGCTGGAAGAATTGAGTCTAATGGTCCACATGCCGTTCAGCCACAGTACTGCAGAACAGGTCTCTGTCTTCACAGGCACATGAACAGGTTGCTCCTGCTTATAAATGCTTTGAAGAAAGAAAAGGTGCAGCAAAACTGATGTAAGCAGCTCTGCTCTGTCAAATGGCTGTCATGTTAAGAGCTTATGGCTTTGATTGATCAAGAAGCCATTGGCAATGACAAAGCATCCAAGGTCTTGGCTAGACTAATCATTATAAATTGTCCCAGTGGGTACTAATGATGCTGATTTTGCACAGTTTAGTTTGCAATTAGTGTGGCAAATATTTAGCATCCTGTGGGACTCGACTAAACAGGTTCTTTTACCATCATCTGCATTTTATCTTGATAAATAATTAATAAGGCTTTCTTAAGACTCATTAATCTACATCATCTGCATCAGACATATATCCACTTGGTTTCCTACACAGAAAATGAAATTCAAAAGAAAGCTAGTGAAAGTTATTTAGAGGACAATGTAAAAACTTCTAGCAGATATAGTCTGTCTTCCTATTAAACCTCATCCATTTCGAACTCAACAGCAAGGCTATTAGTTCAATTACATTAGCCAGTATCACACACGAATGCCAATCTGAAAATTACGGTGATACAATTTAGGCCTGTAAAGCTTTCAGCAGAGCACATCTAGATTCGGGTTGCTGGCATACATATCTGCACTACGGGGAGTATTTTATTATTTTTCGTAACAATACGCTAATGTGTTCATAAAACATAACATTTTATGCTAAAATTCGAAATGGGCAACACCCAAATTGGCTGACATGGGAAAATTGGGCATGGTTCGTCTCTGCAAGGTCCACTGAATTTTTAAGAGACTTTTGGCCAAACCATTCAGAAGATATAAGTAAAAATAGCAATTTTTCATATCTCTTGACCACTAGGTGGTGCTGCTTCAAAACTGTGCAGTTAGCCTCAGTTCATGCTTGTTATAACACACACCAAATTTGGTATCAATACGCCAAACCGTTGCGGAGATATAGTCTCACATCCATTTAGAAACGCATTCGTTTACACATTATTGGAGAACGGTTTGACTAATTAACTTGAACTCCGTAATGGTCTGAATATGATCTGAGCCAATTTTGGTGAAAATCAGACAAACTGTCTAGGATGAGTTTGAAAAAGTAGGTTTTACAAACTATTAAAAATAGCGAAAAAACTAAGCCTTACGATTTTTAAATTTGCACAAGAAAGCCAATTGTTTAATACATAGTTTGAAAGTTGACGTACACCACCATTCAAAAGTTTGGGGTTGATAAGATATTTTAATATTTCTGAATGTCTTTTACGCTCACCAAGGATGCTATGCATTCATTTGATGGAAAAAATACAGCAAAACAGTAATATTGTAAAATAGTGTAACCATTTAAAATAGCTATTGTTTTATTTTTACTTATTACACTGCTCACTGGAATATTTAACTCTGATTGGTCAGTCGCAACATTACGAGATGTGTTATTCCCCTAGCAATCGTATTCCCCAGTAAATTGCAGTAGAATTACCAGAACAACTTTACCAGTAAACACAAAAATTGCATTGTTCACACAGGCAACGATGTTCTGTCTTTTTACCGGTAAAGCACTGTTCACACATCACTTTCAAAATACCGGTAAATTCTGTGACATCATTAACCAGAAATGACCTCTAAATGGCTGTGCCTCCTGTGCTGTGTTGTGTTTGTAAACATTGCTTTTTGTGTCAAACATTCACATTCATGCAGCTGCTTTTTGCCCAGAGACACTGCATTAGACAAATTCATACCCAACAACATAGTAAATGCGTCATCTGCGTCAGAATGCTACAATTGGCCCTATGCACGTACACAAACACGTACATGCTCATACCTATCATAAACTCGTGATGTGTTCACACAGAGAAGATCACAACTTCTAATACTGCTAAATTTTAATCTGTATTTTTGTAAAGGTCATGTTCACACATGATCTTTAAATGGTAAGTTACTGGTAGCTTACCAGTAAAGACTGTATGTGTGCAAGTGGCTAATGACAAGGCTGAATAACATACCACTCGTCCAAATATCACATACTAGCTCCGTCTTGTTTCATACAAATGCATTTGTTGCCATCTTGTTACAGTTAACAATTGTACTAATAATTAAATTGGAGGACTTAGACTTACAGTACTAAAAGTACTGTAATATTGCTGCTGTGTTAATCTCCTTGAAATGAAAAATGTTTTATACTGTAATGGATTATAAATTAATAAACAGGCAAGATTTTAAGATTTTCATCTTAAATCAATATCTTTCAAGTAATAAGTGATATGACTGTACCATATTACTTAAATGTTTATCTAATTTTGTCAACTTGTTCATTTGTCTTGGCTAAAAGCTGCTTGCTGGCAGCTGTTTTGTCATGGAAGCTTTGCGTTCAGTGAGCTAACAACATATTTCTTCTATAATTTCTTAACAAAAAAAAAATCTTAACAAAACCTCAAAATTTTGATTGGAAGCATGTACTCCAAAAACACTATTCATCCCAGAAATCATACACTAAACAGTGTTGTTTGGTAATGATGCTTAACCCACAACATTCCCCACTCCACCTGAGAAACACACAAGAGATGTGTAAATCGCCTGGTGTATAGTCCTTTTCCACAGGGCCCAATAACCAACCCCTGAAGACATACACACAGAAATGTGTGTCATACCCCACAGCCCCCTTGAGGATTGTATTTCAAGAAGTGCTCATTGCAAACAATGTGCTCAGCATTTTATTCACCAGTTAGGACTGATACTGATAATGTTTCAGAGAAAAGACCCAAAATCACTGTCTCCAGGGTTGAAGTAGAAACGAACGAGCTAGATGTTTTTATTGTTGATGTTTTATTCGATTTTTATATATAAATGTTAGTGGAAAGAATAAAAATAAAAAGCTTTTATATATCAATAATATATGTTAAGATCATCTTTAGTGTCTACTTTGAAGGCAACTTGAGTAAATCAGCTTCATATTTAACGGGGACATATGCAAAATGCGTGAAACGGAAGCAACGAGACCTGTTTAGCAGAATACGGAAGTCTGTTGTGCAAAAATTCTAACTTTTAACCTAAAATGAAATTAACTAATCTAAATTAAACTATTAATCTATTTAACATTAATCCATGCAAGCGCATGCAGCACAGCACTGGCGCTGTACTGACGGCCAGCCTTTCAGGGAAAGTCATTTCCTGTCCTGCTTAATGCATTCAGGCATCATATTGATGTATTTGATGTATTCAAATTTATCTTGGAAATGCATAAATAACAGTCTAAGCTTTAATACAGACTACAGTTAAGACCTATAATTCATGAAAAAAAGAGCGATACTTTATTTACAGCTTGCCAAAATATGTGAAAATGCGAATGTGGAAAATATTGTTTTTCACTAAAACTTCAAAAACAAAAATAATTTAAGTATATACTTATATATAAATAATGAGACTGTATGTACGGTCCATTTCTGTGACGCAGTTAAAATTATTATTATTTTAAAGATTTTATTGTAATGGGACAGATCAGAATTGACAGGAAGTGAAGTGGAAGTGGGATCGGGAAAGGTCATCGAGTTGGGATTCGAACACGGGACACCCGGAGAGCAACGGCACTGTATGTCAGCGCGCTGCCCACAAGGCTATCGGCACCGACCAAATTATTATTTTCATGAATAGTTTCAAACTCTAGTTTAATGATCCGTTTGCATCATCACTAAAATAATAAAAATAACAAAAAGTAACATAAATGTTATTATTGTTGAATGGTATTCATTAGTACTAAAATGAAATTCAAACTGAATGCATGGTACTAAACTCCAAATCTAACATTAATCTAAATTTTAACTAGTTTATATAAAGAAGCTCGAAGATAACTCTATCAAAACACACGTACAGCACACCTGTACGAAGCAGTGGACAGCTGACATGAGGTGACCGTGTTGGTTTTACCCATCTGTCACCAGGCTTGCGCTATAAAATGTGCATTGCTGCATCAGGGAGGGGCGTCAAGATTCAATTCTTGCTGTGTTTTTATAGGCTGAGTCAAGCTTTGGATGTAGCTGAAGGATTTACTGTAGTTCTTTATCAGCTGCGAGGCAGACAGGCAATGAAAAGATGTCAGGGTCTAGCACAATGTATGAGACACAAAAGCTCCACTGGTGGAGAAAACTATCCCTAAATCTCGGTTTCTGCAGTCATTAATGGGTTCATTAGCATAAAGGTAATTTAAAACCATTCTTCCTTTACCTCTCACTGTCTTTGTCACCCTCAGCCTTAACATTTTCTGCAAAACTTTTAATTCACAGCTAAGAAGAACAATTATGGCTCTCACTGAAATGCATTAGTGCTAGCATTAAGCTTTTGTTTCCAATACTCTGAAACAATCTAGTAATGCATCCTGTTCCAACTACAACACCAGTCAAAAGTTTAGACACACTTATTCATTATAAGTGGGGCTTGCGTTATCAAGACATCACTCTTTGACTTTTTTTAAAAAAAATCCTTAACCCTTCTAATTGAATATTTTGGCACATAACCGCAATCTGTGTTATGGACATGAAAGATACCTTCAAATCATGTGGTTGTAAATTTGCCTGCACAGGCAAATTCTAACATTGTAGTTATTAATGGCAAACATCACTCACATTTCCTCCAGTTTTGTTTGTGTGTCTAGATTTGCATTTTTTTTTCCAGAATAATTGTAACTTCAACAAAACACTAAATAACAAATGGAAAAATGGACTATAGGGACACATATATATATATTTGTTTGTTTGTTTGTTTTTTGAGAAATTATAACTTTTTCAGCAAGTGTACATTTAATCAAAAGGGACAAAAGTGAGTAAAATTCTTCAAAGAATCCCAAAAAAGGCATTGGCTTTTGTTTGTTTGTTTACCAAAAATATTAAGCACTATAAGCATATTAAGCATATTTACATTGGTAATAATAAGAAATGTTTCTTGAACACCAAATCATTGTATTAGAACTATTTATTAAGAATTATGTGACAGGGAAGACTGGAGCTAAAAATTCAGCTTTTGCCATCACATAAATAAATCACATTTTAAAATAAATGAAAACACAAAACAGTTATTTTAAATTGTAATAATATAGGGCTGTCCCCTAATAGTCAACTAACTGTTAATCGATGAGAAGAGGTTTGATAGACCAAAATTGTATTAGTCACTTGGACGCTGAAAAAAAAAAAAAAAACACACGAATGTGGTACTATAGTACATCGGGCAGGACATCCATACGCTCACCTATGGCTTTTCATCTGAAAGATGTATGTAGTAGCAACTTTACATGGCCGCTCAATGTAATGTTAACCTAGAAAAATTGTGCTTTTGAAGTGTCTGTGTGGAGTGTGGAAGCTGAACAGTAGTG
>JAHKKF010461487.1:0-11034 GCA_019740295.1 Labeo calbasu | reverse complement strand
TATATATGTGTTATTATTATTATTATTATTATTATTATTAGTCAGCACTAAAATGTCAAATTTTGATGTTGTAAAAGATTATAAAATGTATATAAAATATAATTATACACTCATTTCATTGTTGTGACTTTTATTACATTTTATTTAAAAAAATTTGGTAGTAATATTTGACTGTATAAATGAAGGAAAATCATTCAAAAGATTATTGGGGTATTGGGAACCTTGTGCAGTTATATGGCACATATTCTGGTTGGCCTGCTGATGGAAAGGAATGCTGACACTTTATTTATTTATTTTTCTTGTTTGGCCAAGCATACAAAGTTAATGGCAAATGACAATAAACTTCAAATGGCCAAATATCAGGCCATTAATCAGCAATCAGATATGTGGATGTGTGAAACTTATGGGTATGTTTGTGGAAAAAAGGGACCTTAAATTAGCGGTGGCTTCGTTTGATTTTTGTGAAATTAAAATGTAGGTAAACCTAACCCCTTATATTAAGGAAATGTGTTGCTCTGGGACTAACAAAAAAACATTAGAGCCACATTTACATAGAGACATCCAGGAAACCGACCGACTCCTAATCTATTGAACAGCTGAACATGAAAGCTGATGCCTCATGGTGCCAACAAAGCTCCCAACTGAAACAGTGAAATTTATTCACTGGGGTCTGGTGTGGCTTGTGTTCATTCGTTTTTTAACAGCAGGAAGTTGTTGTAGGCCCCAAGCGGTTTTTCACACATAACAATAACCCTTAAACTTTGACGTATGCTGTTTTACCTATCATAGTACACTTATTTGTTTGAAGACTGTTTCTTTCAGCATATGATTTCAGATAACACAACACTGAGACTCATGTGCACAGGCGGTGATGTCATAATCACCAGCTGTTCTGCAGAGAGCAACCGTTTTAAACACACGCTCCGTATAGTCAGAGAGAGAAAGAGGGAGAGAGAGGGTTGGGCTGTAATGGGGTTTAATGGACCTGGTGGTAAAGGAGTCTGAGATTTACTCTTTGTTAGCACAGATCTCATGTCTCTGAGTATGTCTAGACAGATGCGAAGAAATTCAATAGCACTATATTAGCACAAAAAAAAAAAAAGAGTTGATCTGTGTGGCATCACTTCTATAGACAGGGCTCCCCTGGATAAAGAAACCTAGACAAAACTGTGATTTCCACATCTAGACAAGTCCATTTGACTCATTGGATGGTAAAATGGTTTCAAAATAAAATAAAATAAGAAACATTTTAATAGTTTTAGTGATAAATGAGTTTTTAGACTGATTCAAACTCACAAGTTTTGATTTTTAAAGGGACAGTTTACTCAAAAATGAAAATTCTGGCAGGTTGTTTCAGACCTGTGTGAATTTTTGTCCTCTGTTAAACTCTGTTAAAATAAAGTGATACTCAAACTTTTAAAATGTGAGTAGCCAAAAAGTTTCTGGTACCCATGGGCTTTCATAGTATAATTTTTTCCCAGTACGGCAGTCATTAACTATTGTTTTCCAAAATATCTTATTTTGTGCTCAACAGAAGATAGAAAATCCCACAGGTTTGGTCATGAGGGTAAGTAAGTGATGACAAAATTTTCATTTTTGGGTGAACTGTCCCTGTAAAATATGTGTTTTTCCCCTACACTGTAAAAATATTACTTTAAAGTTATTTGTTTAATTTAAGTGTATAGAATTTTTATAGACGTTTTCTGTAATAAATTTTCACTGAAATAGTACTTATTCTCGTGCCAGTGGGTCGACAAAATCAAAGCCGGTGAAGGGCTGACTACGAACCTCAGACCGCCGCCTCGCGTTTCGCTCGTAGCTGAAAGATGCCGTAACTGACTCCATAACCTGCCCATAAACAGTACTGACATTAGATAACATATTTTAACATCAAAATAAATTAAATTAAGTATTATAACGAATAAAATCAATTTATGTTATGCAAAGCAAAAGGTGTTTCCTTCATGTGCAATGAACGACCGTTGCTCATGCATTTAGCTGACTGACCGTAATCAGCAGCTGGGTTGTTTCATCGGAGACAGGCTCAACCCAGCGGTTGGGTAGAAAAAATAACCCAGTATTTAATAACCCATTAAAAGTGACCCAGCAGCTTAGTTACAGAAAAAAAATACCCAGCACCTGGGTAAAAAATATTAAAAATAACCCAATAAAATGACCCAACAAGCTGAACCCAGCATTTGGGTTCAAAAAATAACCCAGAATTTTTAGAGTGCCAAAAAACTACCCATCACCTTAAAAACAACCCTATAAAATGACCCAGCAGGATGAACCCAGCATTTGGGTTAAAAATGATAAAGCAGCATTTTTTAGAGTGCCCAAAAACCACGCATCACCTGGGTAAAAATATTTAAAATAACCCAGTAAAAAGACCCAACAAGCTGAACCCAGCATTTGGGTTCAAAAAATAACCCAGAATTTTTAGAGTGCCAAAAAACTACCCATCACCTGAAAAACAACCCACTAAAATGACCCAACATGCTGAACCCAGCATTTGGGTTTAAAAAAAAAAAAGTTTTTTTAGAGTATATAAAAATATTTAAAACAACCCAATAAAATGTCCCAACAAGTTGAACCCAGCATTTGGGTTCAAAAAAATAACACCACCTTTTTTAGAGTGCTGAAAAACTACCTATCACCTGGATAAAAATATTAAAAACAACTCAATAAAATGACCCATCAGGTTGAACACAGCATTTGGGTTAAAAAATAACGTGTGAAAACACACATTTGAAAATACCTTTTAAGCCTTTCTACTTCTTCAAAATTTCATTGTTCAGTGTAACACCACATGCTATTCCAGGGGTGGCCAACGTTGGTCCTGTAGTGCTGCAGTCCTGCCAGAGTTTTGGTCCAACCTTGATAAGATCTCACCTGCCTGTAGCTTTTTAGCAACGCTTAGACCTTGATTAATTTGTTCAGGTGTGTTTGTTTAGGGCTGGAGCTGAACTCCAGGACTGACGTTGGCCACCCCTGTACTAGCAATAGCACATTGCAAATTGTAGTTACAGTATGACGTAACCTAAAGGCCACTGACTTTTGTTTTTGTTATCTCAGCTATTTTTGGTATTTTGTCAAAGCGCTAGTACTTGATTGTTTGTTTCTGAGTCCCACTGTAGATTGTGCATTATTTTCTTTTCCCTAATTTATCTTTAAGTCAAATGAGAATCAATACAATGCAAGTGTTTTGTTTGAGGTTAAGTGCGGCAGTCTGAGATAAATTGGTCTGGTGTCCTGAGATGTCTGGGGCCTGACCTCAGCGTTGGCCACGGCTCTCGCCGTTCTGTTACAGATCAGCGTGTCCAGACCAGACGACTCATCCCCAACAGATCTCCAGTAATGGATTACATTTGCTGCATTATTAACTCCAAGAATTTCATATTAAATTTGTCTTTCTGCTTCTTTAACTCAGTCCACTTGGTATTAACTGCAAACGCCCCTGGAGTTTTACTGATGAGCGTGTTAGAACAACAGAGAGCGGAATGATTGGCTGCCTCCCCTCGATTTCCTTGTGAAGGGGGGCTCTCCCAGGAAAATATCTGTCAGGGGGGGATATGCTTCAACCTGTAAAAGGAATTAAGAGCAAAAACCTACTGCCGTGTTTGATCGGCCAAATATGGCCATGTGGAGTGCCAGCCAGGGACGTGAAGGAGGAGGAATGTGTTTGTTCTGTTGCTGCTTCAAAGAGCTTTCGCTGAATGTTGAGGAAGCAGAGTCTTAAAGGGCTAGATCACGCAAAAATGAAAATTATGTCATCATATCACTCCAAACCTGTATGACGTTCTATCTTGTGTGGAGCACAAATGGAACATGTTTCATGAATGGCCTTTGTTTTCCATTCAGTGAAAGTGAATGATGTTTTGTGTTTAAAGTAAAATTGATCAATGCCACATCAAATGGTTCAAGATTGAATTTGATGACAAATGTTAACTTGAAATATAGTGGTCACACTTTATGTTAACGTCCCGTTCTCACTATAAACAAACCATTAACTACGGCTTTTGCCTCAATAAACTTCTAATTTGCTGCTTATTAATAGTTAGTAAGGTAGTTGTTAAGTTCATCTATTGGGTAGGATTAGGGATGTAGAGTATGTTCATGCAGAATAGGTGCTTTGTAAGTACTAACAAATAGCCAGTATGTAAATAATAGCCATGATATAAAGTAACTAGTTAATAGTGAGAATTGTTCCTTATGCTAAAGTGTTAGCAATATAGTTAAGTCAAACTGAACTATTTCAGTGATCTTTATTTTGTCATTTTGTCATTTTGTAGTTTGACAGCCCATTCCGTTTCATTAGATAAAAGTACAGCAGTAATCAGGGTTGCCAGGTTTTCACAACAAAACCTGCCCAATTGCGTTTTGAGGGGGTTGCATTCCAAGGGATAAAATACACCTTTTTTGTCAGGGTTCCCCAGGTAAATTCATATTTCAGGGGCTAAATATGAAGTTATTGGGGTCGTTTCAACCCACTGACATCAAAAACAACCCGCGGCAATAGTGTTAAAGTAGCCTAATTCTGCGGGAAAACCGTGGACTTGGCAACACTGGTAGTAATAGAAACTTGTGAACCTTTAGAGGCATAAATCACCTAAAAATGTAATGTCATGATTTTCTCACCCTCATGTTTTTAGAAATTGGTATGACTTTTTTTTCTTCTGTGAAATATGATGATATTTGGAGTCCAGACAACATTGCACCCCAGTGAGTTTCAATATATAGACAAAAAAACTACAACATTTCTTTTAAGGATGTGTTCCACAGAAGGAAGTTAGTCATACAGGATTGGAATTACATGAAATGCAAGCCTTTTTAAAAACTTTTGCATGCGTTTTTGCATAAATTTAACAAACAGCTAAGATTTTTGTCCAAGTTGTCATCGTCCACACAGAGAATCAGACTGCATTGTATGTTTTTACTTAAGCAAAATGACCCAGGAATGAATGTCTGGAAAAACTATCTAAACCATCCAAACGGTTATCTGTGAAAAAGTGGGTTTTTTTGGATGAGTTGCTTTCTTCAGCTCCTTCCACAACATTTCTGTTGGATTCAGATAAGGACTTTGGTTAGGACTTTCCAAAACATGACATTCTTTTGTTTTAACCAGTTTTTCCAAGAGTTTTTCATTAATTCCAACTAAATGCAGCGCTTTCAGGGACTTGCTCCTTGCGTTCCTGCCATGGAATCATGAACACTAACCTTAGCCAATGCTAGAAGCCTATAGATTATTATATGTTGCTGTTGAGTTATTTATGACCTTCCTGACTATTATACATCTTTGCTCTTGGAGTGTTTTTGTTGGATGGCTACTCTTGGATAGAGTAACAGTGGTGTTGAATGTTTTCCAGTTGAACACTATGGACCGCAAACTCTGTACAAAACGTTTGCAAGCTTTTCCAGCCTGACCAACTCTTTTGACTGGGATTTGGCAAATCTGTTCACAACCGGAATGCGTTTCTATCGATCCAGTCCCGGGTGGATAACACTAAATACAGGTATCTACATAGTTTTGAGCTTGTCCACTTTTAATCACTTCCCAGAGTTAGTCAAAAAGCTCATGCTTTGTGAGAAAGCAAGTTCAAACTTCAGTGCATTATACAAAAATGCATTGATTATGGTTTCAATTGATTTGCACAATTATATTTTCTTTCCAGGGATGACAAATCCACTTGGAATTGTGCTTGGGATTGTTTTGCTTTGAGAAATGTTTTTTTTTTTCACAGAGAAAAAAGCCAAAATGAAATGTTAAGGTGACTCTTGCATGATTCAGTGCTTCTTACAGAGACTCTAAAAGCTGTAGCCCACAGCACTTCGAACAACAAGCTGAGACTTGTGAGAGAGGAGAGACAAAGAGAAAAGTTACCGTAACTAGAGCGAAGCAAGTAAGCTGTTTAGCTTTGCTTTGACAGGCATCACAAACTTTCCTTCAAATTTCAGCTTTGAATGACCAATTTAACTATTTACTCTTGATTAAAATTGGGTTTGAATTTATTTATTTTAGTCCTTAATACAAAGGAATAAGTCATCGTACTTAAATAAAAAAAAAAAAAAAGTTTAACATACTCCAGACTTGAGATGTTTTAATGCGACAGTATGTAATGCTGCCATCTTGCAACTCGTATACTGATTGTTATATCTGATTTTTTTTGAACCATAGTAATACTATTACTTGGATGTCTACCATGCAATTATAAAATCGTATTTCTTGGAAGTATCTTGCTAATACCACGCCAATTATTCTTGCCATGGTCCCTGTGTAACATGAGGTTGGTTGTCGTGCTCAACTATGATGGTTCTTCCAGTTCTGGACTTGAACCAGTGACCTTTGTATTTTCCAGACTTAAACCACTAAGCCACCTCACACACGTCCTCTTCACGAGAGTGATTACCAAAAGTTTTATTTCCCGGCTGCATAATGCTGCTCTGTCTTTTAGTTAATATGGAAATGTGGTTAATGAAAAGCATAGTGGTTGTAATGTTTCTCTGGAAATGCTAGAAGCAGAATCTGACATCTGTGTGACATAGCAGTGTAGCAAAGTAGTAGATTCTCTTGAAATAACTCTTTGACATTACCCAGTAGAGAGGAAAATAAAATTTGAGTTTTGGCACTCCGGTATAGACGCATATGTGGTGTGTAAGATTTGTTTTTATGTCATTTCCAGTAGCCTGTACTTAGACATTTTAACATTATAGCTTCTCAGAATGCATTAAAAGTCCCTTACATGAGTGGAAAAGCAGATCTAGAATTTCAGCCATGGAAATATGCTTTTTTCTCCAGTTATAATTATAAATGGACACAAGCATCCAAAAATTTTAGTACTTGGAAAGGACCGCAGTGATGGATCATGAAAAAACATTATTTTTTTCTTTCAACCTCAAAATATTTCATAGCAATCGAAATTTAGTTTTGATTTTGAAATACAATTTTTAATGTAGATGGACGCATTCTGTTCAACCTTGAATTCTTGGTTGAAATACGAATAAAATGAAGAACATTGTTCATATTGAATGATTTTAAAATTATTTTTTTCTAAGCTTTTTTTCTTAAATAGTTTTAGCCTAGCTGTTCTATTTATACCATTCAGTTGTTGTTTGACCAGAAGACCTGTTGTGTGAGCATTTGTTGAAACTTACTCAAAACTCAAAGAGAGTTACAACTCTGTAAGCAAGACTTGACAGCTGATCTAAACGGCTATAAAGCATGACACATTCTGCTGAGGGAAAGACCCTTCAAGTCCCACGAGTCTCTTGAGTTCACATTCTTTTCTTCTTTTGTCCAAACACTCATCTGCCAGTCTCTGTCGTATCTTATCCTCAGTGAGTCATTTGTAATTACGCTGTGACCATTCAGCCCTTAACTTCCCCTTTGTGCCGTCGTTGAGCTAGAGAACCAGGTGAACGGAGGGGAACAGAACATGTTTAAGACGTTAAAAGAGAGATGAAGGAGAGAGAGAGAGTTTGAGACACATTAGTGGGCTTGACTCTACTTGTTAGTGTTCAAGGGCAGCTGTCTGCACAGCCTTATACAGACATTTCTTCAGTCGTGCTTTGCAGTTTCCTGTTAACTCATTCATTGCTAGGAAACTGGCAATTTTTGGTTCTGTGGTGGAGTTGTGTATTTTTTGAAGTAGAGACGTTCTGTTATGAGGTTTAAATTGCCGATAGTATCTAGAGAGGAGCATACTTAAACTTTGAACAAAGTGGGTTACTGAACGCACAGCTAAAACTTAAAAATGGTATACTGATTACTGATATATATGACCATGTCTTATGGGTCAGTTTTTTTGAAACTGAGATGTATACATCATCTAAAGCTGAATAAATAAGCTTTCAATTGATGTATGGTTTGTTAGGACAGGACAATATTTGGCCGAGATACAACTGTTTAAAAATCGGGAATCTGAGGGTGAAAAAACAAAACAAAAACAAAATATTGAGAAAATCACCTGTAAAGTTGTCCAAATTAAGTTCTCAGCAATGCATATTACTAGTTTTGATATATTTATGGTAAGAAATTTACAAAATATCTTCATGGAACATGTGCTTAATATCCTAATGATTTTGGGCATAAAAGAAAAATCAATAATTTTGACCAATACAATGTATTTTTGGCTATAGCTACAAATGTCCCCATGCTACTTATTGATTTGCCACTACTTTGACTGTATGTAGACCATATATGTTTGCCATGGGACTGTTTCCAAGACATAATCCAGCTAGGTTTTAGATTATTTAACCAATAAAACCAGGATGAACAATAAATTGCCACCCTAATTATTTTATTTTATTTTATTTTATTTTATTTTATTACTGCATATTATTAGATTTAAATTGGCATGATATGGCATGGATTTAAATCTACCATGAATAAATAAAAAAATATAATTAAATGTAAAATGTATGCAAAATGTATATTAATGTTTGACATTTTAACATTTACAGAAAAATACAACCGTAAAATGTACATTTTTCTGTGTGCTTGTTTTTGTATTGGGTCAAGAGGGAATAATGCTGTTCATGTTGTGAATATATTTGATCTGTTTTATACGTACTTTTACTATCATGAACGCTTTACAGTTTGCATTTGCTTGTCATCTGTGCATGAAGGCAATTGTTTATGTACAGTATGTGTGTGTGTGCGTGTCTTTCTCTTCATAAATAATTCACTGCACACACTCAGTTTCGTCCCTAGTTCCAGCTTGGCCTTCCCATATTAAAAATGTATTTATTTCTCATAACAGTATGGCTGAGTCTAAGCCAGGCTCATCCTGATCTCCTGTCCTCCTTCACTTATCCTCTGTTCTTTCTGTGATTTCTGTTATCCCTTCTTTCCTTCCATCTGGTTAACCTAAGCTCCCCCTCCAATAGCAATTAACATCTGGGCTCGAGAAGTGTGTGTGTGTGCGTGTGCGCACAAACCACTCTGCAGGCCTTACAGTCAGTCCTTATTCGGCATTTCTTGGAGCAGGAAGTGGGCTGTGGCCTCTGAGTGATGTAATGGGAAGAGAAGATAGTATCACAGTTTGGAAAAAAAAAAAAAGAGAGAGGAAAATAGAAATTTGTGTTTAGTCATTTTTGTGTCACAGGCATTTTTATTTCATTAAAACCTTTTCACTTTTTTTTTTAAATTTTAATACTGTTAATTAAAAAAAAATGCTATTTTAATGCATTTTACAAATAGATTAATTTTACCCTTCTCGTAGTAGTCAGATCTTGAATTTGAAAATCCAATTTTTATATATTTTGTTATTTTATATGTATTACAATATAAACAATTAGTGAAATAGTGAAGCATTTCAAATTGTGTAAAATAATTTATATGATTTTACTTTTAACAAATTACTTTTTTTTTTTTTTCTTTTTCCTGTTTCTCAGTTGTGGTGCCATTTCCCTCTTGACAAACAGTTTTCCCCTAATAAAATTGTATGAATTGTTAGTGTAATTGGCTACTAATTAAACAGAAGTGTCAGTGAAGAAATCTTAATGTCATTTCCACTACAAAATGTTCATAAAATAGCATTGTAGTAAGGAGAAAAAATATTACAATGACAGATGATGCATGTGTATCTTCTGTTGTTAGGAGACAAATTAAATAAGCTAATGAGAGTTTTAAAGGTGTATTTGAAGTTAATTTTCTGTTCCCAGGACCTAAAGTGGCAATATTTTATGCAACCGGTATAAATGTCTATTCGTTTTCTACTTTCTCTGTACAGAGGGCTCCAAAAATCTGCCATTGGTTGAGTAATTGTGTGTAGGTGAAACGATTTAATTTAATAAGCGTGGAAGAATGTGAACAAGGAGCCAGCGCAGCAGCACATTTGAGTCTGAAGATGAAATGTTTGTTTGTGTCAGATCTGTTTCTCCAGAGACATTACAAACAGTCCAGGCACAAATGTGCCGCCACATGCGCAGACCACGAGTAAGATGATGAGTATGACATCACAGCCCTCACTTGATGATGTCCTAGTCCTTGTTGTATATATTAGTAGCAGACAAATCCATGTGTCTGCCGTTAGTGGATCACTGAAATAATTTGTTAAGGCAAAAACAGAAACTGTTTTTTTTTTTGTTTTTTTGTTTTTTTTTTTTAACTCACCCTCAGTGGTTGCATATATATCGCCATGACCGTTATTTACATTTTTTGGCTAAAATAAGGATGTGTTTAGTAAAAAAAAAAAATTCAAATCCCTTTTTTTCTAATTATTTTTTAAATAAATATTATGTAAAATAAATATGTAATTTCGGAAATTGTTATGCATGTGTTCTTTACTTTTTTTATCTAGTGAAATGAATGTGCTACATTTTAGTTTGATAATGTTTTGGAAGATTTTGTATTTTTAAAGTGCCCCTATTATGGATTATGAAAGGTTCATATTTTGGTTTTGTGAGTCCCCAACAACAAGTTGACATGCATGCATGGTCAAAAACACTTTCATTGTCTTATAATATGCTTTTTTTTTTTTTTTACCTTTTTTACTTAACGACTCCCAAATGATTTGCTCAAAGAATCATTTGTCCAAACCCCTCCTTTGCATGATGCTAATCTGCTGTGATTGGTCCCATCACCATTACTCTAACCCACAGCTCAGTGGTAAACACCCAAACAGCCATGGTATATGTGTTAGCCCAACAGTGACGGGCAAGTTACTTTCAAAATGTAATACATTCTATATTATTAGTTACTGTCTTTTGAAAGTAATTAGTTACATTACAGTATTACTGTCTCAGAATGATACGTTCCACTGCTTTTGAGTTACTTTCACCAAAATATCCACAGAACTATGACTAGGCTTTCTAAAATGCCAAAATGTGGGCTAGTTTATTACTTCTCATGATATCCAGCGGAGTGTGAGGTAGTAGATCTATCACACTTCGCTGGATATCATGAGAAGTAATAGCATAAAATTATAAAATCATATTTAGATACCAGTAGGGCTGTGCAAATAATCGCATGCGATTATGATGCGCATCTCTTCAGTAATGCCGGTTCCGTGATTAGTCGTAAATTTCCATCAC
>JAHKKF010458656.1:0-16097 GCA_019740295.1 Labeo calbasu | reverse complement strand
TATATGAAATATATGGTTATACTGAAGATCAAAAGTACAGCATTTCCTGTAGGCACTGATAGGATGACTGTTATTTTGAATATTGCTTCTGAATTGTGTCTCGACTCATGTTATTGCTTTAATGCATCACTGTCAGGGAGGAAGCGGAATGCAGCATTCTTTCCGTCTTTTGCGTCTCCCGCTGTTTGTCCCGCTTTCAGATCCAGTTCCGTCTTACCTGGCCATGTCCCCTGGGGTCTAAGCCACCGTCCTCAGCAGTGTAACCTTTCATCACTCTGACCTTAATCTCTTGATTAGCCGGTCCCACTGCTCATCACCGCCATCCTGCCCGCAGGCCCATATGCACACTGGCACAGAGCTGGGTCCTGACAGCCAGCCACTCTTTTTCTCTGAAATCAGCTCTGCTAGAAACTTTTTTTTTTTTTTTTTTTACCAGAGTTCACTGCTTTTTTCAGATAGTAGTGCTGAAAATGCAGGGGGCGTTAATTACACAGTGTTTTTCTTTCTGCTATTTTCTACAAACTTCCTTAAAAAAAGTAAAAAATATTTGGATAATTTAGAGTGTGTATACATAAAAAAAAAAAACACTCAGACAGACTTTATTGATCCGAGGGGGAAAATTAAGGTTGAAAGACCAAGATGGTGTGGCTGAGATTGCTGCCGTTTTGCTGACTGTGTTTATCTCGCATCGATAACATTAGCCTGAGGAATTGTTGTTGGCATTATGAACTAATCCCTTTAGATGAAACCGATTTATCTAGACAAGACAAACACAGTTCATAAAGGTATAAAACCTGGTGTAACAGTCTTTAGACAAAAGCGAGTATGCAGTTTATTTATCTATTTTGTATTTCTTTTTATGTACATTGTGGCCTTTTTGCACACAGAGAGCCACTGCTATTTATTTTTGTATTAATTCATTAATTTGTATTTTATATTTCTTTTATATTTACATTTAGCACATCCATTGAGAGCCTAATTAATCAAAATGATCTTTTAAAGGTTTTATATGCCTGTTCTCCACAGATAGACATGAACATCTGTTTGAAATTTAGAAATTTCTTTTTGATTTCTCTATGTCTATATACTTTGTAAATGTGCTTGATATTTAATACATTTATGGACCAGGGTGAAAGAACACATTTTTCCAGAATGCTGTTAATTTGTATTTAAGTTCCAATTTGACTTCCCTCTTGACTTAGCCAATTCAAATTGCAATTTTTAAGTTTAAATGTAGATTAAATTTAAAGGTAGGTATAATTTTTGTCCAAACCTACATTGTATTGGAATAACCCTAGTTCTCATCTTTGGTTGTATTATCAAAACAGTAGAAACATGGCAAGAAGATTCTCTCAGAAGGTCTTGCCTTCAATCAGAAACTGAAGCAGCTGAATAGTGTACGAGACTGATTTGGTAGAGAGCACAGTCAAAGTACACACTTCGTCCTCTAGCGTAGTGTTCAGACCCGTGGTGCCCTCGAATCCAGGAACAGCGGTACGCTGCATAGTGAGGATTGACCAAAAACCGTGTAGTCACATTGTGACTCCTAAAGAACCAATCTTGAATAGAGAGATTCATTATGTCCTGTAAGCGACAAGGTTTTAGCGTGAGAGAGCGAGAGATTCGGAGGGAACAGCTGGTCTAGTTTGTCAGACTGTTTACTTTCATTTTTGAAAACTGAATAAAAAGTTTGACTTTTCCCAGAAAACTCATTATCTTTAACTTCCCTGTATGTCAGTAACTCATTATTAACCTCTCGAAGCTGTTATTCTTGTACAAAACTGCTGTTTTCACAGTAAATCTGCGGTTTGGGGCCTCAGACACATTCAAAGTGGGTCACTGCAGACGATAGGATAGTCGATTCAAACAAAGCAGGTAATGCGTCTCCCCGTAGCCATGCATAGCGAGTCACAAAAGGGCCAGCGGAACCGAGGTGTCGCGAGGAGGAGGGGGCCCTGGGAGGCCGGTCCTGTTCTCCTAGGCTCCGGCAGTGTGGTCTCGGATTAATGCAGCTCGCTACAATGGGCCTCTTTCACCCACAGCTGTGTAGGAGCACATTCACTCTCATAATGAGCCCTCTGTGCGTCAGTATTATTTCAAAATGTTTTCGCACACTCGAACAATATTTGGTCACGTATCATTGCACGACACTGTGGAGGAGAGGTTTTTTAGTGTGCGTTTGCATGCAGTTTGATGTTATAAGCAGCCTCATCATGATGTCATTTTGTCGGCAGCTACCCAGGCACACTCTTGCACTCTTCCTTCTCAATTATACATGCAAATCTTCGTCAGAGAAACTCCCGGACTTCTAAATGCTCGTCGAAGTATGAAAAAAATGTGAGAAGAGAGGCTAGATGAGGTAGCATGGGATTTTGGACTGTCTTTTGTACTAAATATGCAGTGCCAATTTGATGTGACGAGTTGGATTTTATTAAGCAATATTCTAGGTTCAATACAAGTTCAAGGGATAGCTCATCCAAAAATGGAAGTGCCACAAATTCCTCAAAAGGCTAAATGAAAGAAAGCCAAAAATGAAACATCTGTCAGAATTTCCTCACTTTTATGTTGTTCCAAACCTGTATGGTTGTTTTCTTCATTTAATTCATTTATTTATGGAAGTAATTGTTGGAAATGAATACTGTGGAAATGTTACAAATTTTTGGGTAATTTGATCATTATAATTTTATAAAAGCACTTAGAGCTATAAAGTTGTTCAAAATATAATTTCCAGGCATTTTATGGTTTTATGTTGTCATGACAAAGTAAAATTGGATATACATTTCTACAGGAAACGTTAATAAGCAGTTTTTCTACACTATTTGTCTTATGGCTATGTTTTTGAAACGCTGCGTGTTTTAACAGATTGGCTTCATTTACTTCCATTGTAAGTGTCTTGTTGTAAACCTTTTTTTTTTTTTTTTTTAAAAATCTAAATGGAATTTAGTGATTAGAGCATTTTAGGGCCCTATGAAATCCATTTAATTCTTTCCTAATATATATATTTTTTCAATTCAATTCAATTTTTTCCATTATTTTTTTTTCTGGATTGCATCCCCCCCTCCCCCATTTTAATTGTTAAAAAAAAGCATGTCTAATTAATTGAAATCATGAAACTTACACAATATAACAGCAATTTATTAAAAAGGCCCTTTGAAATAATTTTTAGATTTTTTTTCTCAGTTTTTTTTTTTTTTTTTAACTGAATTTTGTGTTTTCCATTTAATTTTCTGGATTTTATTTTAATTGTTTCAATTAAATTTAATAATCTAAATTCTATTTATTAATTATTATTATTTATATATATATATATATATATATATATATATATAATTTTATTAATGTTTTATTTCTCCAGAAATGCTTACGTTTTATTTACATTTTTCTGGCATATAATTTTCTGGTCAATATTCCTTAAAAAATAAGGCTTTATAATAATTTTCTTAGTAATAGTAGTAGTAGTAGTGTCATTACATTAAGTAATGTATTTCTGTCACAATTTATTTAAGTTACACTGAACTTTTATTTTGGCGGCTTCCTGTTAAGACATTTGAGTTTCTGTTTGTACATGATATGACCGCATGTCTGCGCCATTCATTCACACAGAACATGCAAGATTCATATTTAAGTAGGATTTTTGCAGCTTAATATTTACGGACACTAGTCCTTATCGCCTTTTAATTTAAGTGCACTTACTACTTTGTTAAAAATTTGTTAAATTCCATGACATTCCGTGTTTTTTTTTTTTTTTTTATGGATTTAGCGATTCTGTTAGCGTTTTCCACATTGCAGAAATCACAGGGTTCTTCTTAATGCTGTCGTTTTGAGCTTGGCTCAATTAAACTCAAAATATTCTTTATAAGTGTTTCATTTCACAACTGAAACTCTCTAACTACTAAGTAAATAAATGGATTTTGCAGATTTGCTAAAGATTTGCGTATGTACTCTGCTGTGAAATACAGATGTTTATGCTGTGTTGATCTCATGTTTGGGTGAAACGGAGCCTAACGTTTATGCCTTCAGCGAGATTTCTCTCTAATGCTTGGTTGATGTAATCCCCCGAGCGCTAATCCTGATGTAATGATTGTCAAACGTTACCATAACATGATGTCGGCCCAGTCCCTCATTAACTGATGCTAAATCTAGTGCAGGCCTTTAAAACAGGAACCGGCCCCCCGAATGACCCACACCCCTCCGTCTAAACCTTTCCCAGGACGAGGGAGGGCTTTTCCCCCCTGCTCTCGGCCCCTTTCAGCCCTGTTCATTAGCCCAAAAGCCCTTGCCATGCAACAGAGACATGTTTGGCAGAATCCCCACCTCACCGATTCAGGATTAATTGGGCATGGAGCAGAGACTTGAACATGTAGCATGAAACACCCTTCCTCCCCTCCACTCAGTTTACCAGCCCCAAAGGGACGGCAGTCAGGGTGGAAAATAGACAGCCTCGAGCATCTTGGCCCGGCTGGGTTCTTTAGCAGACCTGCAGTAGATGCTGACAAAGGCTCTGCTGTAGGTTTTAGCTTGTTTGTCCTGAATAGGCGTTTTGTTTTGTCCCTTTTTCTGTAGATGAAGCCAGTCTGTTTGTGTGGAAGTTTTCTGCAGTATCAAGGCAGCATTTACTCCCTCAATTTCAAACTTGACCTAATTTTTCTAAATTAGTTTGTGAATTATAGATGGAATGTAATTACAACTACCCTGAGAAAAATGTATTGCTCAGAGGTTGATTTGTATTGCTTAAGAATGTCATGTAAATATCAAGTATGACTCAGAGAAACACAGAAATTAGATTTTACACTTTTCTGGAGAAAATGAGAGATTTTATAGAGGGAGAGAGAGTTGTAAATTAGGTAGTTATGTTTTCATTTGATTACATTTTAAAAGTTGCATGAGGAAAGGTTTTGAAAGTTTACTTTATATTCATTTTTGAAATGTGTAATGCTTTTCCTTCTACAATTATGGTATGAATTGAACATTGTGATGATAAAAATTGATGTTGAATGATATGGAAAAAATATGTTTTTTTTTTCAGAGAATATTTTTGGCCATATCACCCAGCCCTAGATGTTTACTTTTTTTTTCTGGCATAAGTTAAAACTATGGAAGCCCTTTTCCACCAGTGATAAAATAAATAAATTTAAAATTGTGTAATATAAACACAAAATTTCAAGAAAATGCACAGAATTGCGAGATTCAATTTTTTTCTTGCAATTTCATGCAAAAACTTAACAATTTTGACAAAAAGCCGCAATTCTAAGAAATAAAGTAAGGTTTTGAAGATATAAGCTCACAATTATGAGAATTGCAAGACATAATCTCAAAATTGCAAGAAAAGCACAGTAAAATAGGATTTAAAATTGAGTTTTTTTGCAACTTCTCATAAAAACTCACATTTCTGACAATAAAGTTGCAATTCTGAGAAATAAAGTCAGAATTTGAAGATATAAGCTTGCAATTATAAGAAATAGTCGCAATTTTGAGAAATAGTATTGTGATATATAAACTCACAATTGTGACTTTTTTTCTCAGAACTGCTTGATGTAAACTCAAAATTGCAAAAAAACAGAATTGCAAGATTTAAAATTTTTTCTTGCAATTTCTCACAAAAATCTTGCAGTTCTGAGAAATAAAGTTAGAATTTCGATATGTAAACTCGCAATTTGGACTTTTTCACAGAATTGCATGTTATAAACTCAATTGCACAGAAAAAGCAGAATTGCGAGATTTAAAATTTTTTGTTTTTCGTGCAGTTTCTCTGAAAAATCTTGCAAAAAAATTTGCAATTCTGACTTAATTTCTCTTTATAAATGACTTTATAACTCGCAATTGCAGTTTATATCACAATTCTGAGGAAAAAAGTCAGAATTGCAAGGTTGTATTACGCAGTTTTGAGAAAAAACACGTCACAAGTCCAAGATACAAACATGCAATTGCAAGAAAAAAGTCAGAATTGAAAAAGATTAAAAAGTTGCAATATCTTAAATTTTTTTTATTCAGTAGTGGAAACAGGCTTCCATACAAAAAAGCCTATGATATTCTGATCACTAGATATGGGAAGAGAAATGTTTGAGTTCATATGAGATTTTTGGCTTTTGATTGCTAAAATTTGTGATGCTTCATATGACACACAATGTTCTTTTAGGAGAAAAATCTGAGAATCTCGCAAAAAAGTTTCCTTTTTCTTGTTGCTTTGCAGAACCTCTTTGTGATTGTGTTTTTCTTCCCTATGTTATTTTTAAAATGTTTCACATTATCATCGCTTGATTTACACAGGAAATTGAAGCCATGTTCTTATCATTATCTCTTCTCTCACATCCTGCTTTGCAGTCTACAGGACATCCTGTTACAGTGGGATCAGTTGTTCCATTCTATATTTTGCAGCAAAAAATCACGTTGCTGTCCTTCTCACTGTGTACTGCACCACTGACATATTTCTCACCTTTCGACCTAGTCCTTCTGTCGTTGATCCCTATCTGTCAGGCTGAAACCGTAGCTGGACTAGGACTAGGTGATGCTCCCAGTGAATCCAGAGACGACCATGTTGGGCCACAGCCACATCCCATTAGGAAGATGTAATTACGGCAGCGAGGTGGCATGGGTTGTCCAGTGCACCGCGCCATCTGCTCCCAAATGCCTGGCAGGTACAGCCACAACATGTCCGTCCTGTAAGTGGCACTTTATTGGATTGGTGGCGAGGATCATCCCTCGGTTAATCAAACACCGTGTCGGAGGGAAGCCTTTGTTCATGCAAGCATGCACAGACATGAGTAGCTCAGAGGAGGATAAGAAAAGCAGTCCCCTAAGGCTGCTCGGTGTCAGCAGAGGGCTCTGCAGCAACTTGTGCACCAACTCAAAGATGAATCCATCATCTCTGTTATTGCTGGAGTGGTCACGCTGTCAGAGCTGCAGGACACATTCTTAGGAAAGCCATGTTTGGTTTCGTAAAACTTCATTGCTATATAATAAACCTTATACTAATTTTTGAAGTATAATTTCTATTGTATTTAAAGGACAAAGGACTTAACGAAAGCATCAGAAAGAAGCTGAAGCAACTTTCTTTCACTAAGAACTTTTTGATTATTTCCTAGTTCACATTTTCAGATTGGTGATTAGAGGTACTGTGAGTCAGACGGCCTGCGTAATAATCCACGTACATGTAGAACCCACATAAAGAGCTGAGAAATTGCATCTCCTCTTAACGGTATTAAGCCTAGCGGTACGCCATGTAATTTCCTTTCTTCCAATGTTCCAAAGACTATTTTGTGTTCTGATGACCATTTACATTAGTAGTGGAGGATAAAAAGAAACTGCAACCTGAAAAGCATCACAGGGGAAGGCTCGAGTATCTCGAAGCAATGCATTGTGGATTTGTGTTGCAAATGTCCCTGGCTTTCTGCATCAAAGCCAAGTGTTAATCCTTGCCGGAAGGTTCCAAGTCTCTGGTCTTGCTCTCTCTAACAGCACCATCTGTCTCAGTATTAGCCTCATTAAGGGCCTGTTAACTACGTCAAGGCTCGTGTGGGCCACCAGGACACTACCGTTCATCCACCCATCCAACCTGCACCTTCTCCTTTACTCTCAGTTCATCTGGTGACCCCGGCCTGGTGGCTGGAGATGATGGCTGTTGGCAGGATTCCCATTATTCATGAGGTGTGATCACTCACTTAGAGATAATGTGTGGGAATATGTGGCATCCTTATGCAGTGGACCACAGAACAACACTGCATTGACTCTAGAGGTGCATCAGAGGGGACGTGGTGTTTGCATATAAATGTGTCTTAGCAGTGTGTGTACACAGCCACCCTACATTGATAAAAAAAAATGTACTCCTTTTTTTTTTTTCTCAATTATCAAGCCATTTTGATTTGCTCAGGCTCCGCCTACGACCGATGACGCACTGTCCCATATTAGTTTATTTTAGCCCTCAGCCATTTGTACGCTGTCCGCCATTTTCTCTACACACAAGCAGCTGTAGTGACAACAATGTCTCGTAAGCAATGCAGGTGTTTTGTTGTTGGATGTAAAAGTGAACATAAGAGTCTTCATTTTCTCCCGACATCAGAGCCTCTAAGACGCAGTGCATTCGTTGTGTTTTTGATGGTGACAACACCGAATATACCAAAACGGTAGAGAGGGGCGGGGTGAGCAAAGCTCATTAGCATTTAAAGAAACATGCACCAAAACAGGTAGCTGTGAACAGAACTGTTTTTGGCTAGGTAAAGAGGTGTTGTTTTACACGACCGCTGATGAATTTTTATTGAAGTATGTTGGAGACATTTCATTAAAACCCTAAAGAATCATACCAACTTGTAGAAAATTGGCATCTAATGTTCCCTTTAAAAAAAGAGGTTTCCAAGGCATACTTTACCAGTGTTCAATCAGTATTATTGTGATACTGTTATATTTTTTAGCAATATTTTGAATAATAGATTTTTTTTTTTCAATTTTGCTTAGTCATTTAGTAATTAGTAATTTAGTAATTTTGTTGTTTTTGTCATTTTTATTAGTTTTTGCTTGTTTGAAGTATTTCTGTATATTTTTTATTCATTTTTATTTTAGTTTTCGATTGTTATTTTAGTTCATTAAGTGAAAGTAAATAAAAATATTGTCTTTAAAATAGCTCAAATAAATTCTAGTTCTTTTATTTATTGCATTTTTGTATATGCAATAATATTATATATAATATAATAATCATATATATAACACGTTAACTTTAATAATTAGTTATGAAAAGATAATGCGATTTTTAAAATATTTTAACGCAGTTAACACACTGGCCCCGCCCCCAGACCTGTACGGCATCTTACGTTTCATATAGTTGACTGCTGACAAATATGATGCAGTGCAACAACTCCATAAATGCAGTTATACCCTAAAATTCAAGATATTGGTGCACGTCTCATATTTATATACATATAACACATATCACACGGTATCACACGGGCAACAAGAGCTATATGACATGAGTGCTGATTTTGTCTCGATCTATCACAAGCTTAAAGGTGATTTTATATGACAGTTCAGTAAATAAGAAGTTGATATTGTTATATTTTAAACATCATATTATGTGTTTCTGCTAAATTTTGTGGAGAACATATTACCTTTGAAGCCATAGCAAAATTGTTTTGCTATGTCTCTGACCAACACAGCAGTGTTTAGTTTCAGAATGAATCCGTATTTTGAACGAATCGTGTGAATCAATGACTCAAAGCCCATTTATAAAGAGAGCCATTTACTTCATTCCTGAATGAATCAGCCTTTTGAAACAAATCTAATGAATGGATGACTCATAAAGGCATTTATGGCCACCTGCTGGCAGATTTAGTTTCTTATTTAGTAATCATTAAACAAAAGAAAAAAGAAGAAGAAGAAAAATAAAAACAATAAAGGGGTAGTTCACCCAAAAAATGTAAATTCTGTCATCATTTACTCACCCTCGTGTCATTTCAAACCTTTTTTTTTTATGGAACATAAGGTAACAAACTGTTGGTAACAAAGATGTTTTTTTGTTTTGTTTTTTTTGGAGGGTGTGTAACAATAAATATTTCTATGCAGATGGTTCCATCACATGGCTCTAATTTAGACCCGTCAGGCACTCGCCCAGGCATCTGTGTTTGTCAGCTTACTCTGTTCTACAAAATATGAACACTCAGTATTCTAAACTACTTAAAAATGTTTTGGGTCATTTATTCCGGGACCTTTTGTCTCACAATCGAGGAGAATATGGGGTAGAGGAGTCCTGTAACGCAGTGTGTCTGTCCCGCAGGCTGACGGCTGTTGTATTTTTCCATTCTGTGGCTTATTTCAGTGGACTTTTTTTCTCAGCGGGGGCCAAAATGTCAGTTACATTTGAGAGGTACACTTCAGTTGGCAAACACACACACGTACAAATCCCAAGTGAAATTGTGAATCAAATGTCTCTCATACCTGAACCATTTGAGGAAGTCTGAATTGGCCTCTCTATCTTTTTTCTGTTTTCCTGCAATGCACAGGGTCCTTCCTGAATGTATTCCTTTTGTTAGACATTTAGCTGGTGTGCTTCCAAGAGTATGGCATGAGAAAACGCATCCCAGAACATTCCGTAAAAAAAAAGAGATTGCCGTGGTTCTGGAAATAGCTGTCTGCCGATGCTGGATCCACATTCCTGCTTATACCAACACCTGCAGGTCACTTTCTGAACCCTTATTACCACCGCAACACATGCAGATCTATACTAGTGTCTGGAAGTTAAATGTTTTTGATCCTAAAATCAATCAAAAGCTTAACAGATCTATAAAGTTTTGATTCTTACAGATCACAAGTTGTTCAAACTGATTAAATTGATTTGTTAGTCACAGCCGTGGCCTAGTGATTAGTACAGAGAGCTGTGGTGATTATGAGGGCGAGATGGAATCTGGCTTGCAACTTTTGTTTTATTATTTTATTTTATTTATTCCTCTTTTGTCAACACACTGTCCTCCGCTAGGTGTGGAGCGAGCATGCGTTCTGTCTCAAAGCAATATCTTATTACCAGTTTTAGTGCTCTGTCACCTCTCATCTAAAGTTTATGATGTGAGCATGTGAAAATAGAGGCCCCACCGGGTCTCAATTGGCCCCTCACACCCAGAGGAAAGAGGCGAAACACAATATCATGTTATCGTACACAATACCGCTTTCTGTTCCGCTGTGTTAATTGATATCTCTCTCTCTTTTTCTCTTTTCATGTCGCTGCCTGCATGCCGTTCCTCCCTCATCACACTTTCTTTGGCTGAATGACAGGTAAGAGACTGCAGCACTAAAACACTCCCGTCAACAAACACTCACAATCACATGTTCAGGCTTATGGCCAAGTCATAGTTTTAAGCTAAGCAAACAAGCTTTGGATTAATTTGCCAAACAGTTCTTTTTGAGCTTGTTTAGTACAGTAAGTGAGGTAGCCAAATGCTAAAATCGAATTTGGGACAGTCAGCAAAGCGCTGGGTCACGTGTGCACTTAAATATGAGAAGGATGTCAGTGGTTTTGTGCGGCGTGCTCACAATGTAAACTCCCAAGGGCTAGATAGAACAGTTACAGTTCTTACTTCCACAAAGTGAGTGAACATTTTTATCCTGAACAGTTCTCTGAGGGAAACTAGACATCCCTTCCCCCCATCGCTTCTGTTTTAGGCCGTAGCCCCTGTCTTTTTTCTCCATATAGGGGATTATGTTGCTTTTGTCCCCGTTTTTAAAAAGCTAGATGGAAGGACTATTTTCTACACTGTCATAATGTTTTGGTTTTTTTTTTTAAAGCACACATATTGTTAATCAAGGTTTTTTGTACTAAACACTCTTATATCACTTAAGAAAAACTACTGTAGTGGTGCAATTTAATTATTTTTTTTACAGAAAAAAATTAGGTTTTAATTTATCTGAAAAACAAAAATAGTTTAATCGATTATTAATCAAATGTATTTGTTCATATAAAAACTGAGTTGCATAAAAATATCACACAGACAGTTTTATATCAACTTTTAATTATATGATTATTATGTAATTATGTTTCTCCAATTTGTTATTGAAATACACATTTAGACAGAGGCTGAAATAAAAACTAATTTTCGTGACTGATGTTTTCAAGCATACATTAAATACTGAAGGCAACAGGTCAGGGAAAAATAGAACGAATATGTGCTTTAGCGCATATATGCAGAAAAATACTTTTTATTTTCTCTCTAGCTGACTATTAATCTGTATACATTGAATGGCTTTCCTAAGGTAAAAATGTCACGGTTTCTGTCAGTGATTTTATCCAAAGAACAAAAAATACATTTTTGTTCAAATATTTTCAGTTGCTAAAATTATGGTGCATAACTACCACACAGTTTAATGGTATTACCGTGTTTTTTTGGTATTCCTGCACTGTAAATTTTTTTTTACCAGTTTTAACTTAAGTTCAACAGCTGCCTTAAAATTTTAAGTTAAGTAAACTTAAAAATACAAGTCATTTCAACTCATACGTTAAACCAACTTAAAACTACAAGTCATTTTAACTCACTTTATTGTAGTGAATTGAAATGACTTGTAAGTTGATTTAACTTAAAATTTTAAGTCAGCTGCTAAACTTAAATTTTTAAGTTAAAACTGGTGAAACTTTTTACAGTGTGGAAATACCATGGAAAAAGTACTTTATTTGTAAGGGACAACCATTTTCTTTGACCTTCAGTGTTAAATAATCTGTGCCTTTTGAGATGTATATGAATATTGTTGTGTTTATACTTGTTTGCATGTAAAATGAACAGCAGTTTAATAATCAGTTGCAGGTTTGCAAGTAGGTTCAGTTACTAGGGGATCCAAGTTGTCAAATACTGAATAACAGTTATTAGTAAATGTGAGTGTGGTTGGGACGTCAACATTTTTAAAGTCAGATTTTGGCAGCTGAAAAGAATAGTTCACCCAAAAATGAAAATTAGCCCATGATTTACTCACCCACAAACCATCCTAGGTGTATATGACTTTCTTTTTTGTTAAAACGTGTTCTGGTTTTACCAAGCTTTATAATGGCAGTGAATGGGTGTTGAGATTTTGAAGTCCAATAAAGTGCATCCATCCATCATAAAAAAGTGCTCCATATGCTCCGGAGGGTTAATAAAGGCCTTCTAAAGAGAATCGATGCATTTGTGTAAGAAAAAATATCCATATTTGAAACGTTATGAAACTCTAGCTTTTAACTGTCGTACAAGCATTCATGAGAGCGTAGTGTAAGTAGGGCCCTATGAAATCCATTTTATTTTTTCCCAAATTCCGTTTTATTTTTTCCAAATTCCATTTAAATTTTCTGGATTCCGGATTTGGATTTTTTTTTTCCCCATTTTATTTTTTCTGGACTCCTTTATAATGGTTAAATTGAATTTTATTAATCAAAAAGCATGTCTAATTAATTAAAATGAAACTTAAACAATTTAACATCAGTTTATTAAAAGTTTAACAAAAAATTAAATGTTTAGGGCTCTGTGAAATGTTTTATTTTTGCCCACCTTATCTTTTAATTTGACCAAATTCTGTGTTCTAGCTTGTCTTTTATTATTTGAATGACTTGGTAATTGATAGTCAATTTGATAATTATTTGAATGCATAAAAACAAGTTTAATTTATTCTTACAATAGCTTTGTGAAATGTTTATATTTCTCAGAAATTCTGTTGTGTAAGGCATAAAGCATTAATATCTTTTAATTAATAAAAATTAAACAAATGTAATTTTTTTGGCATTTACTATTACAATTAAAACATTGAAGAAATATATGATTAATCCTTGAAAATAAGGTTTTAATAATTCAAGTAGTAGTATTGCGTTCTTTCTGCTGAACAATAGAAATGTATTCCTACCACAATGTCTTGACGTTAAACCATTTATTTTGACGGGTTGCCGCGAATACCTTTAAATTTCTGTATGTATGTAATATGACGATAGTTTGTTGTTCATATATTTATGTCCTCATTTATTGAGACGGCCGACGCTAATATCACCGCAAGTGTCACACACGCTTCAGTAGTAAACAAAGCTGCACGTCTGCGCCGTTCATTAACACACAGACAAGCAAAATTCATATTTAATAATTGTTTTGCAGCTTAATATTTACAAATAGTAGTCCATATCACGATTTAAGTGTAATGACCTAGTTTTGATTAATTCATCCAAACTTTGACAAATTCCATGACATTCCGCATTAAAAAGCAAATTCTGTTTTTATGACTAGATTCCTTGATTCCAATCATGAATCAAGAACCAAGCTTTGTTTACAGCAAAGGAAAACCAGTCTCCTCTTAGCTTATATCGAAATCCTCTGACATCGTTTGTACTTCAAAATTGTGAGTAATTTTCATTTTTGGGCAAACTATCCCTTTAATTGCAACAAATAAATTTTGTGTTGTGAACATTGGAGTATGTCCTTTGTTAGCCTGAATTAAGTTGAAATGGGCCACTCGATATGACAAAAAAGATACCTCCCCTTTGAAGCATTTTGCTTTGATTGTGACGGTTGAAGCTCATGGAAATTGCTGTAGACATTTTATCGGGCTTGATCTCCAGTCTACGGCTTCTTGCAGTCCCTTTGTGTGAGGCCCGTAAGACATCATTCCTTATTTTCTCCTGCGTCATTCAGCACTTGCGAACTACCTCACGTAATAATTTCCCCATCTCTTCTTTTCACAGTCCTCGTCCAGTCAATGAAGCACTTAAGCCCCTAAATAATACCTTCCAATGACAAATAGATACTTTAAGAGAACTTGCTCTGGTAGGTCTACACATGTAGTCAATTTGTCAAACGGGTTTAGAGGGCTTTACCTGCCTGTTCTTCTTGATAAAAAGAAATGATTTCTTTTAAAAATGTTGTTTTGGGATTGATTGTATAGTAAACAGTGGTTGTATGTCATGCAAAAAGGCTCTAGTCAATGTGTTTTAAAGTGAGTGGTTGTTTTTTAGCATAATAGTGGATACAATTACACCGGACCGTACGATTATGGGGAATAGCTCAGTGGTAAAGGCTCGGATGAAAGGTTAATGGAGGAGAGCACAAGTGATTTTGAGTAATCAGCCATGGCAGTGCATGCTGACGCTGCAGTAGCTGTTGTAGGCCAGCGGCACCAGAAGCAGCAAAAACACTTTCTGATCTGAGCTGACTTCTCAAGCTGACTTTCAGATCAGGAGAGCATTTGCACAAATGCAGAAACATCAGAAAAAATCCTGTTTTCATCATATTTCAGAGCTGCAGTGAAGTCTGCAGATGCAGCTTGCATGCGGTTCGGTCCATTAGTCTGACGGATGTAAGGGAGTTTTCCAGTTCAGATGGATCAGTGGTTATGATTGACTGAATTGAAGGCTGTGCTCTCTACAGTAAAGATGTTTGCAATTCATCATTTCAGTGTATGTTTTTGCACTCCAATGTCTTATCGATTATTTAATTTCAACACAGTTTTGCGAGATGGCAAAAACAATGCCATCCAAAGCCAAGTTAATACTGTATTTACACTGCATGGTGTTATTTGACTTCAGAGCCAAAAGTAATATTTCGTAGTCCACAAAATGAATTTTTAATGGGTAAGCAATTGTCTTTGTATATATAATACACATTATTTTTTAATTGTAATATTTTACCAGAATAATTAATTAAATGAACAATAAACATATATACGAAATGAATTAAAATGACAATTTATTGAGAGAATATCACTACCCATTAAAATATATTTATGTAATAATAATAATAATAATAAGTTTTATAATGCTACTACTGCTAATAATAATAATTTGTATAAAAGTAGTTATTTTTATATAATAATCAGTGCATTTATATGAAACAAATTACTTAAATTTTATAAATAATAGCCAGAGTAAATCTTTTGAAAATTCATTTAAAAATCTGAGGGTGCAAAAAATCTAAATATTGAAAAGTTTTGATATATATTTACAGTAGGAAATATAAAAAAAAATATCTTCATGGAGCATGATCTTTATTAATATCCTAATGATTTTTGGCATAAAAGAAAAATCGATAATTTTGACCAATACAATATTTTGGGCTATTGCTACAAATATACCCGTGCTACTCAAGACAGGTTTTGTGGTCCAGGGTCACATATTATTATTATTATTATTATTATTAATATTATTATTACATTTATATAATAATAAAAATAATTTATATTTTTAAAATATTAATAATTATTAATAATATAAATAAATATCAATATATATATATATATATATATATAATCAAGTGCACATGGTATTCATAATTCTTATGATACTTTTTGCAGTTTTAGCATTAATAGCAAACCATTTATTTAATTTCAGAAACAATACTTTTGAATTGTTTTTCATCTCAGTATTTTAAAGCATTCAACATCTAAATCTGTGTTTGCATTTTGTGTTTTAAAACAAAAGAAAGAAGGCAAAAGGAAGAACAGCATTTTAATTGCTGCATGGATTGGAAGTGACCTGTGGGCAGTTCAGTTCAGTCACTCATCCCAGCTTTCTCCTGGGCCGTAGATGAGCTTTGATTTACTCTGGGGTTGTCTTGCGGGCCGAGCGCGGCAGACAAAAGGCATTTCTGCTGCAGCGTGAACGCAGGCACTTATTGATTGGCTGT
>JAHKKF010457826.1:0-11102 GCA_019740295.1 Labeo calbasu | reverse complement strand
GTATTATTTCATCCCCACTTCCCATATATATATATATATATATATATATATATATATATATATATATATAGTAATTTTAGTACTGAAACTTATTTCGGTTAGTTGCCAATACAACATTTCTGATGTTAGTATATAATTTTTTTGTATTTATTCATATATAGTGAATTTTTTTTTTTCTAATTTTGAATTAGCTTTTATTTTTGTAGTTTTTGTTCATTTTAATTTTAGTTTAATTTTTAGCAATTTTGTTTTATGCTTTTTGTTATTTTTAGTTTCTGTTTTTTAAATAATTGTTATTTTTTTGTAATTTTACTAGTTATTTTAGTTAGTTGCCAATGCAACATTTGTCATTTTAGTATATAATCTTTATATACTATTATTGTTTTTTATTTGTATATTAAATTATTTTGAATGAGATTTTTTTTATTAATTGTGTTTGTTTTCTTGATGTTTTTCAATAGTATTTTTTAGTCTTTTTATTTTTCCAGTAATTACTGTAATTGTGGTACTTATCTTAGATTTTAAACGTATGTTAGTTAGCTGCCAATGCAACATTTTTCATTTTCCATATAATATTTAGATTACTGGAAACGTCTTTTAAAAGTTTTAGTTAAAAATAACAGCAATGGGATAGTTCAACCAAAAATGAAAATTCTGTAATTTACTCACGGTCAGGTTACTGTTTATTGTCTCCCAAAGGAGAAATTTGACCCTGACTCACCCTAATGTTGTTCCAAACCTGTATGAATTTATTTATTTATTTATTTTGGTCCATACAATGAAAGTCAATAAGGTCAAATTTTGATTTGGACCCCATTGACTTCCACTGTAATAACAAAAACAGTTAACACATTCATAAATATATTTTCCTTTGTGTTTCACAGAAGAAAGTAAGTCTTTGGAACAACATGAGGGTAAGTAAATGATGACAGTTTTCGTCTTTGTGTGAACTGTGCTTTTTGTTTGACACACCAAGTTTGCACATATATAAAACACACTTTTTAATCGCCAGCAAAGATGTCACTGATGTCAAGAGAACAGCATCCACTTCAAACTCATGTGACTTCAGTCCACAGAAAAAGTTCCCTGGCGTACACGTGTCTGTTAAAAAGTGTTTTCGTAAGCATGAATTTACATAGCCTACCTTTATCCTTTACCTCGTGGGCAAATGTGTTTGCGTGCGGCTGCGTGTGTGCATACTTGCGGACGTTTCCTTTTAAGAGCCGAATACCATTAAAAGGCAGTTACAAACAGATCCTCATCTTAAAAACACGCAAAACGGTTACTTAGCCGGTGTGTGTAATGACTTGTTGGATTCCACTTTTGTTGATTGTTGCCGTTCTCAGTTTAGCCTTGAAGTTAGATGCCTGTGCCCGCACACAATCACATAGAGGAATGCGGCTGTATGAATATTATGGAGGTATGGTGGTTCTGGAGGAGTCATGGGGGAAATATGCAGCTCTTTGATGCTTGTTTAACGCGTTGAGGAAATAAATACAAATGTGTTATTGTGCAAGGAACACCAAGCCTCTTTCTCTCAGTCTGTTTCCTCCTGAGGCTTCACCGTTGCACGTCGGATGACCTCGGCGAACCGTGTGATGAATGCCTTATGATGTTTTAAAGCGTGAATTTAGTTTGCTAGGCTTGAACCCTGTCTAACAAAATTCGAGGTATGCATTATCGACAATTATCGACAACAACCGCTGACCTCTCGAGGCCCGGAAAGTTTGAGTGAGCTTAAGGTGGTACTGTGTACCCTGTTATACAGTAACCTAGATAAACAGAAGAAAGAATTTCTCGCTTGTATCACTAATATGTGCAAAGGAACTGACACGAACCTCTTTGTGCTTGCGCACTTTCATGTTTGCGTCGGCAGACTTGCTCAGGGGTGTGCTTTGAAAACACAGAGTAAGCCTTATATCTAGTGTGCAGTCATGTTTTCATACAGTATCACTACAATTCAGCAAGTGATTTATTTTCCTTTGAGGAATGAATTTCAAATAAAGTTTGAATGAGCTTGCTTGCACTTGCTCTGGACTGTATGGATACATTGCCGGTTGCTTTTGTTGTTTGTGGTAGATTTGCGTAGCTAAGCATACTGTGTGTTAGCTTGTCCAACCAGTTCACCTGTGTGTTTAATCAGTCTTATCATGACATATAATCACACACTTCTCTCACTGTTATAGAACGGTTATCATTCTGTTTACCTGCCACTGTATGCTAATCCAAATATTACTAATAATATTGTGTAAATATGTACAGTAAAATGTCAGTTTAGTCTGTATAATCATACGTTTGATGTTGATTCCAAGTCGTGAAACGGTTGTGCTGCCGAATGTTTTTGTGGAACCCATGATACATTTTTATTTTAGGATTCTTTGAATGTTTTCCTCAGAGGTCCACATATGTTAGTACATTTATTTTATTTTATGTTAGTAAATTTTATTTTATTTAATTTTATTTCATAATTTATTGTTTTATTTTATTGTATTGTATTATTTTTTTTATTGTTATTTTTAGTTATATTTTAGTTTTATTTCATTTAATTTTGTTATTTAAGTTAATTTATGATTTAGTTTTACATTTATTACTGTTTTTTGTTTTGCCCTGAGGAATTAGTCATAAATGTAACTGCTTTAACTGAATTTTAACTGAACTTTTAACTGTGAATTTAGCTAATTCAGTGTTTTCCACAGAGGTCCACATATGTTAGTAAAATTTATTTCATTTCATTTCATTTCATTTCATTTTATTTTATTTTATTTTATTACATTTTATTTCATTTTGCCCAGTGGAATCGGTCATAAATTTAACTGCTTTAACAATGTTTTCCTCAGAGGTCCACATGTTAGTAAGTTTTATTTTATTTTATTTTATTTTATTTTATTTTATTTTATTTTATTTTATTTTATTTTATTTTATTTTATTTTATTTTTCATTTGTTTCATTTCATCTTCATTTATTTTTCATTTATTTATTTTATTTTTTATTTTATTTTGCTCTGAAAAATCAGTCATAAATTTAACTGCTTTAACTAAATGTTTTTTTTTCAGAGGTCCACATATGTTAGCCTATTTTATTTTATTTTTTATTTTATTTTATTTTATTTCATATTTTATATATATATTTTTTGTATTTTATTATATTTTTATTGTTTTTTTTTAGGTCCACATGGTAGTAAATTTTCATTTCATAGTGTCATTTCATTTTATTACATTTTATTTCATTTCATTTTATTTTGCCCAGTGGAAAATAAATCTGAAATAAAATATACAATATTTAATAAATAAATGTAAATGTAATAAATAAATGTAACTGCTTTAACAGGATGTTTTCCTCAGAGGTCCACATGTTAGTACATTTTATTTTATTTTATTTTATTTTATTTTGCCTGGAGTCATAAATTTAGCAGCTTTAACTGAATGTTTTTGTTCAGACGTTATTTTATTTTATTTTATTTTGAAATCAGTCATCGTTTTAACATCATTTTAACTTTTAACTGCTTGTTTAATCGTTTTACCTTAAATGCATTGACCAATACATGACCAACACAGTCTGCACTGGCCCATCCTACAGTAACAGCTTCTTTGCTAAGCCTGAATCACATTGTGACTGTATCACGAAACAATCTGTGCCGAATAAACTAAGATCAAACTGAAATGACCAGGGACCTTGTTAAAAATAAACTTCAGCAGCACTTTCCCAACGTGAAGATTATTCAGAAGGATAAGCCGAGCAGTGCCGCGCGTTCACGAAATGTAAGTTCTGTAACATAAGGTTACCAAAATCCGTGTTTTATTTCTCCTTGACACGCTTTATTCTGCACTTCTGGGAGACACTTTCACATCATAGTTCATGCTTAAAAAAAGGAAAGAAAAATGAAATATGAAAAGCAGCATGAAATCCTTCATCCAATCCTACTAATTATCCTGACATGAGGAGGAACATAGCAGGATAATGACAGTGTGCGTTTTGATCTTTGAGATTGTGTCTGTGTGTTATAAAGGCTGGAGAAGGTCCAGAGAAAACAGGATTATGGTCCAGTCTCTATGGGATGTTAGTCACACATGCTGGAATCAGTTTCCAACAGTCAGAACCGGCACTGAAACTTTGGGCCGTTTCCCATTGGGCGAGTTTAGCGGAGTGTGTGTTTCTAAGCGAAACGCACAGTGATCGTGTGTATGTGTGTTACATGTGAGGTTTTGAGAGGCGCGTTGAGGCGTGTTTCTGTGCCATCTGTGGGTTCTGTTGTAATTAACATGTCAGATCTCTCTCTCGTGTTCAGTCTAGCTCGTTGTGTGTGTGTACTCATATGTGGTAATTAAATGTTTTCTCACTGGATGAGTGTGTGTATGAGCGATAATTTAGATGTCATGTGGTACACATAAGCAGCAGTCATTTATGTGTTGCTGTGAGTTTGTCTTTAATCATTAATGAGAGTGTTTGTGTGCAGTTTTAGTAAACTTTGAGCTCCCTTAAAGCGATAATTCACCCCAAAACTAAACTGTCATCATTTACTCACCTTTATGTCATTCCAGAAACTAAACCTGTATGACTTCTTTCTTTCTTAGAAAAGAACATGAAAGGTTTTTTTTCTAACACTCATATGGTATCATCACAAACAGCTTATAAAAGTAGTTCATAGTAGTCCCACTTTATATTCGGTGGCCTTAACTACTATGTACTTAAATCAGAAATAAGTACAATGTACTTATTGTCGTCGTATTGTATTGCACAACACTTTTGGTGCTGTTGAGGTGGGATACAGGTATAGGTTTGGTGGTATGAGATGGCTCAACAGTATCATTATAAGTGTAATTACAGAAATTAATAACATATGTAATTACATGCTGTTTTTTTTTTTTTTTTTTTTTTTTTTTAAATAAAAGTACAATGTAAAAACGTTTATGTACACAATAAGTGCACTGCACTAAATGATTCATTTAAATGTAAATTAAGGCCACCTTATATAAAATGGGACCTTTTTTGAGCTACATTTCAAATTTTCTGAAGTAGAGATCAATTTAATTAACAATATTGGTTAATAGACTTTTTTAAAGATTTGGTTGATATTATTTACTTCATTGTACCTGGTCATTTTTATGATATTTTAACAGTTAGATTCATCAAAGAGTCAGTTTGTCTTTAACAAGGCCAGTGATTTAATAATGTTGTTAAATGTAATCTTTAGCTTATCTTTAGCAACTCCTAAAAAAAAGTCTGTAAATTTTATACTGTGCATTTATAATGTTGTGATTTATGGATGTAACGATTTACTCACCTCATGATGCGATACGATTCACGATACTGGTTTCAAGATATGATTTTCACTTCTCAAAATGAGACTTAAGACAAATTATAAATGAAAAGATAACCTTTTATTATTTCTCAGACAAAATGCTGCACATTTCTTGGTGAAATTGTAATATGTCAAATAACAAAACAAAAATCAATTAAATGAATAATACAAATAAAATAAATCTCTACATGTAAACTAAGGCTTTGTCTGTACTCTTTTCATTTAAAATTAGGGGCATCCACAACATAATCATTATCTAAACAAAGATGCTGCATACTTGCAGTTTTTTTTTAAACATTTTAAATTACATTTTTAAAATAAAGAAAATAGATCTGTAATTTTGAATTTTGAAGCAAATACGTTATTATAAAAACAACGACATATAAATATAAAATAATTTTGAGAGTGTATGGAAGTATGAATGGTATGGAGCTATTAAAATTTTTTTTTCCCCAATTTCCTTTTGTTTTTCATTTAAATTTCTCTTGATTCCATTTTTTTAATGTTTAAATTTGTCTTTGTTTTATCGTTAAAATAAATGTTATTTATCAAAAAGCATGTGTAATTATTTGAAGTTATGAAACTTTCAATATTAAACAGCGGTTTATTAAAAGTTGAACAAAAAGTACATTTTTAAAGCCCTACTAAATGTCTTATTTATTCATTTATTTTTTTTAATTCAGTTTTATTTTTACCAAATTCTGTTTTCCATTGATTTTTTTTTTTTTTTTTTGGATTTCATTTTAATGGTTTCATTAACTTTCAGTAATCGAAAGCATCTCTAATTAATTTTATATATATATAAAAAAAATATTTTATTTTATTTTATTTATTTATTTATTTTTTTCAGAAGTACTATGTTGAGTTGTTAAATTTTTCTACTAAATCAGTTTTGTTAAATTCATTTCTGGTAAATAATCCTTTTAATTTCTTATACTTAATTAATTTAGACAATATTTTATAACATTTTAATATCAGCCTTTAACACAACTACAACTACAGAGCAACAACAACAAAAAAAGTCTTTCCGTTTGGGAACGTTTCAGAGTAAATACAAACCGAATTGAGATATTTTGCTAAACCATCCTTTCAGATTCTCTCATGTAAGTCGGTGTGTTTGTGTACTTTTACTGTCAGTCGCTGTCAAGGTTTCAGATGTAGACGTTAATGCTTAAAGCTGCGGTTTTGCCTTCAGATTGTCGTGTAGAGACGATTTCTCCTTCTGATCTTCATCCGGCCAGGTGTTACCTCAGTAATCTCTGTCTCTGAGAGCGTGATATATCGGTAAAGCTCTCTTTTAACTACGACAACTGTGGAACTGGGAGTAACTAGCTGTCATAGTTTGGCGCATTATGAATGCTTTAGCCCTGGCCTAATAACTAGCTGTCAGAGTTGACCACCGGTATTAAGAGATCTGGCTACGACAGCGACTTTAGCGTTTTTGCACTGAATTATGGAGTCTGTAATAGTAACTGTGTGTATCTTGGGGCAGAGTATCCCCTTATTGACTTACAAGATGTCAGAACACAGGAGATTTGTTAAAAGTTTGAATGCGCCAACAAAAACCAACAATAACAACGAGTAACTTGGTACTTCTGTGTTTGGGCCATTTCTTTTTAGTTTATACTGGGAGGATTTTCATTTAAATGTCATGTACTAATATTTAGAATTCATCATTTTAAATAGTCATACTTATTAGTGTACAATAAGATCTTTAAAAAAAGAGTCTGATGTTATCAAGCTGGCTCGCGGGCAAGTTTTACTTCACTCGCAAAAAGCAGTACCTAGCTGATGAAATATCTCAGAGCAGAGCAAAACTAGAAAGGCTATATTCACTATAGACATTTTAATGACTTTTTTGTGGCTTTTTAAGCTTGTACTTATTGTAGGTGCTTATGCCTGACCGTGGGAACCCTGTGGATTGTTTCAGATGCATTACATCAGTACGATTGTATTATGAGTTCTCCTGCTTCCTTATTTTGCCAGAAAATGAGCTGAGAGGTTTGATATTTATCTCCATTCACAGATGTACACACAAACTCAAGAGGATTCCTGCTTTGAAGTGCTTATCTCTGACCACAAACACAAAGAGCGCAGTGTTGCAAATCTGGGTGATTTTATTCTTGCCAACGTGAAAGCGGTATGGAATAAAAGCAATGAGGAAAAGAGAATATAGTGACAGTCTGTTCATTTGATAAAACTCATTTATGTGAAGAATGCACTGTTCGTGAGAGACTTCAGAAAGAGAATTTCTAAAATGGGCAACTTTGTTGCATTTTCTCTGTTATCTGTTTGTGTCAATCTATTATGCTCTGCTAAATATACAAAAAGACATATCTTGTTCTGTAGCCTTTTGACCCTGAAGTGCTTTTCTTATTTGACAGTAACAGGGCTCTGCGTCACCCAGGTCCTGCTGCGTTTCTGTACCGTCAGCAGATATATGTCTAGACATGTCTAGTCGCATTTGCTATTCAAATATTGTAAGACAGAAGCTGAGTGTAAACACTTTAAGCTTTAAAAAAATTGCTTTGTTTGTTTGAGCAACCTGGCATGTCAGCTTCTGACTTTACCAGTAGCGTGAGTTTGCGGCTTGTTTTTACAGTTGTATTGTAAAATAAATGTATTTTCTTTTTCTTAATAGTAATTTTTTTTATTTGTTTAGAAATGGTAATAATTATCATCATACAAATTCTTCTTCTTCTTCTCCTTCCTCTTATTATTGTTTTTGTTGTTTTATAATATATATATTGAGGTATAATACTTTTTTGGCCAATATGTGCAGCACGTCAAACAAGCACAACTTTGTCTTTTCTTATTTTTAAATCATTGTTTCCCTATACCATGTAGCCCTAGGGTTTTACCTTTAGAACCCAACTCTTACACTCCATTCAGATTTAAATACTAATTTGAAACTATGCAGTATGTAGGCTCTTATGAATCCATTTTATGTTTTCCCAAATTCCATATATACATATATATATATATTTATATATTTACAAATTCCATTTTTTCTGTTTTAATGTTTTCTAGACTCTGTTTTACTGGTTAAATTACATTTTGTTATTCCAAAGCGTGTCTAATTAATTGATATCATGAAACGTACACAATTTAACAGGAGTTTATTAAAAGTTTAACAAAAATTACAAAAAGTCCCTATGAAATATGGCTTAATTTTTTCTCAAATTCTTATTTATTTATTTATTTTTGCCAAACTCGGTTTTCCATTAATTTTCTAGATTTCATTTTAATGTTTTCATTAAATTTCAATAATCAAAAACATCTCTAAATAATAGAGTTTATGAAAAATGTAATAATATTTATTTATTTACTTATTTTGCCAACTCTGATTCCATTTGAATGGTTTCATTAAATGTTAATAATCAAAAGCGTCTCAAAATAATTTATTAAAAAAAACCCATTTATTTATCATTTATTGATTAATCATTTATTTATTTATTGCCATACTCTGTTTTCCATTCATTTTCTGGATTCCATTTTAATGGTTTCATTAAATTTTACATTTATAATTTATTAAAAACAAAAAATTAAAAAAACCCATTTATTTATCATTTATTTATTAATAATTTATTTATTGCCATACTCTGTTTTCCATTCATTTTCTGGATTTCATTAAATTTTACATTTAAACAAAAGCATCTTTAAATAATTGATTTCATAAAAACTTATTTATTTATTTGTTTATTTACATATTTTTAGAAATACTGTGTTTACATTTTTCTGGTAAATTCCAGTAAATAATTTTTCTGCTAAATATTCATTTAAAAAGTTTTTAATAATATTTTTTAGTAGTAGTTAGTACTATCAGTACTGTAGTGACAGTATTTCTATCACAGTTTCTTCAAGTTAAACCCAACTTTTATTTTGACGCATTGTTGTGAAGAAATTAACATTTCTGTTTGTATGTGATATAATCTCTCTTCATTTTCACTAAGAAAAACACTGAAAATCAGGGTACAGCACAGAATAGATTTGTGTATATTTGTATAGAGGTACATCTGTGTGTTGGAATGTCATTGTTTCTATTACCAGCTTACCTAAACAACGCACAACAATCTCATCATTAAAAACCCATTCCAACATCACTGGTGACGATTCTGTCTTTAACCTTTGACCTTTCCCACCACTGTCACCAGCATCGCTGGGCACAGTTAGCATCCTGGTGATAAGAACTCTCTCACTTAACATTTTTTCTGCAGAATGACGGGAAAATCGTTGTAGCTGTCAGTCATTTCCTATTCCGTGCTGGACAGCCAGACCGTTGACCTCTGACCTAAGAAACAATTCGCAGCTGCAAGTTGTTAGAAGGTTATCCAATGGTTGCGTGTAGGTTATCAGCAAGTTTAGTGCAGTACGGCAGACAGAAGCCACATACACGCTAATGAGAGAGAGTTCAATGAGAGAGTATGTGAGCAATACGGGCAGAAGCTGTGAAGTTTGTTTACATTCACAGTGATGTTCTGTTTTAAACCTAATGAGCTGTCTACATGGCTACATGGGCAATATTTCACAGCATCATAACAGAATGATGATTTTACTTGTGTGCACTGGTGCTTTATAACAAAAAATGAAATTTTCTAATGAAAAATTACAAAAATATTCCATAGTGTACTTTTTAATCAATTGTTGTCTCATAAGCATCTCATAAAATCACATTTACCATTGTTTGACGAATTTTCGCAGACAAAATCAGGTTATTTCAAGGATTACATAGCAACATTCTAAGCTTCATTGAAATCAATTGCAAGTCTGCAATTGCATATCCAAATCAGTCACGTACAAGTTTCCATGATGTTTAACATGCTCCCTTATAAGGTAGCCGTCTATGGAGGCAGCTTACTAAGTTTTGAAGCAGAGTTTAAATTGAATTCATAAAGTCATTTCAGTGTGGGATTATTGCTTCGTCATCTCTCTTATCTCAATCTTCAGAGCTTTCATAAAGCCTTATCTGTTTTGGCGGTAATTTTTCTTATCCTTCTATTGAGTGCATCGCTCATGTCTCTCAGAGCGTCTCATTGATATCCCACGATGCCACAGCTGCTGCAGTCAGTAGGCGCTAGCAGGTAATCAAACCCTCTTTTGATAATGATAATAACGATCGTAGCTCTGTCATTCTGTTTGTCATGGTAACAATAGCGGCACACAGAGAGGATCTTATCTGTGCGAGCTTCCCTTCTAAGCGGAGCGGAACAGAGTGTTTATCATACACATCACACAAAAACATTACACAACTTTGAATGAGGAGTTTATCAGCGCTGTGGTGTGGACTTATCTGGAAACCCACTCAGATTTTGTGATGTTTAGTTGGACTTGCTAAACAAATGAATGAGAGAGAGACTCAGGAGTCAAAATGTATGGGTAACAATGAAGTCACCTGCCATAAAGGGACACGGAATCTGATTAATCATTGAATGAATCACGTGAGTCATTGAACAAATCTGAAATCTTTTTTTGGAATGGATTCAAAAGAATTGAGTTAAAGAGTAGAGACACTGTATATTTTTTCTTTTTCCCCCCAATTTATTTTAATTTATCATTGTTTGTTGAACCCCTCTCTATTTCTGTTACTGAATAAAAAAAAATGTAATCCGTAATTTTGACTTTTTTTCCCTCACAATTGCGAGCTTACACCTCTGTATTCTAATTTTTTAACACATAATTGTGAATTAAGTCAGAATTGATATAAACTCGCAATTCTAACTCGTTATAACTAGCAGTTGTGGGTTTATATCACAATTCTGAGAAAAAAAGTCTGATTTGTAAGATATGAACTCGCAACTGCGAG